>OMLP01014292.1:0-18893 GCA_900302685.1 Spondyliosoma cantharus
ACAAATTAAAATGTATGAACTGAAAAATGCAAATGCAATCCGGCTCATTTTCAAGAAGTTCTCCGTTGTTTAAATGTTTTGCTGTAATCACTGTTTCGCTCCGCGCAGGGGCGAAAAACCCAGAGGCACATTTTTTTTTTTTTCCTTTTTTATTAATATTTAAAAGCTCTTATATTTGTTGGCGAGTTTTCCGGCATGAAAGTTGAGGAAAAGTTTTGAGAAATTGTCTTCACGGAGTCGAGTGTCTTCTAGGCTTCTGAGCGTTTTTAGATTCTTTAAAGTTTTGAGCGCTGAAAGACTTGATATGCAAATTCATTTGAGGTGTGAGGTTTTGGGCATTAACATATTAGGTAAGGTTATATTGACATTGTTTTTTTTTTTTTGCAGACACATTTTAATGTAGCGCTGAAAGCTGAACGACGGTGATAAAGAGCCGGTTTACCTGCATACTGATGCTTTTTAATTTTTTAAGCCACTTCTTCAGGCTGTGAAAGAAAAAGCAAAAACACTGCAGGTTAATTACAGCGAGAGAGAAAAAAAAAACACCTCGATATAATATAATAACCCCCCGAAAAGTTATTTCATTAATTATTCAGCCTCATTTCGGTCAGGTTCTCATTCTCAGCTCAGGAATTAGGGAACCCACTGAGTTATTTATTACAGGCAAGTCACAAAAATGAGCTACTGCTTCTGTCACAACATGCTGCAGGTAATCTAACACAACTGATTTGCCAACAAGCCTGAAATCATTTAGTCTGCAGCCGAAAACAAAAAAACTCCTTTTTCAATGTACAGAGAAGTAAAACAGCCTAAATTTTAACAACCGTCCACGTGTAAAAGGCTTTAATTTAATTGAAAGTCGTACTTTAGCTCTTCAGGGAAGTTGGGAAAACACATCCTGTCTGTTGGATACTTTCAGCTGCAGCGCTAAGATATCTTGACTCGCTTACGTCCCAAATCGTAAACCTAAAGCATCAGAATCTGAGCACGGCGGGCAGAATGACAGTTTTTGCAGGATGTCGGTCAATTAAGCCAATTAGATCAGAAATTGATCACCAGAATATACATTTTTTTACCTGTCTCTCTCTCTCTGGCTGTCTTCTGACTTGCGGACCACCGTTAAGATTCAGTGTTTGCCCGGCACCCCTGACTGCTGCAGGCAGTATGCATACAATCAGGATGTATTGTGCTATTTCACCAAAACACATCCGTTGCAGTCCGTGGCACGAAATTTGAAGTAAAGAAAAATGTGCAATGGGTCAGAAAAGATTTGCATTCAGCAAAATACGACCAGATGCAGTAGGGACTGGTAGTTTTGATGCACTGCAGTTGGCGTTCTGGCACACTACACTTCCCATAATGCATCTTCTTCCCTCCTTGCCTGGTAAACACCCACGCCTTTCCGTTTGTAACCCAGACGATGATCTTTCGTGCTGAAAATCTTGATTCTTGAGGTTTCTTTGCGTCGTAGCTGTTGGTTTGTTTTGACATAAACTGCTTGAAGTTGTAGAAACTGTTTCAACACAAGGAGATTTCGGTTTCCTTGAACCTGGTAAAATGAAAGTCAGGATGCGTTCCAGAACTGTTCCTTAAAATCAGGAGGTTATTCGTCCGGATGTCATCGATCCCGAAACCGCCCCTTAAAGCTTTTCTGCAAATCAGAATTCCTCTTGTAAATCGCCTCGCGTGTCAACAATCTAATCAGCAGAATTTGAAATGAAGGGAAGACGAGGAGAGAGAGAGAGAAGGAGAGAGAAGGAGAAAAAATGAAGCTGGGAGGGAGGGAGGGAGAGTCGAGGGGGGGAGAGAGTCACCGCCTGGCCCTGACACCTTGTGAAGAGTGCTCATTCATCACACGGCACAGGGCTTGAGCCTCCGTAAATCACTGTGGATAAAGGACGCGCCATAAAGAATGGAATTGTGAAGGTAAGGGTTTTAAATCCCCCTAGATGATCCGAGATAAACACGGAGAGACTTTTGACAGTCCCTCGTTACCGCCACGAGCGAGAGGAGCTGTCACCGCTGCCTCCTTGCCTTTCATCTCTTGGTAACAGTCTGCCTGCTAATATCCTCAATTATCTCTGCAATATGTTGCGGGGGAAAAAGGGAAAGTTCCGAGGAGGCATTCACACAATTTAAAAGTTTTAATTTGACAGCTTGTGGTGTAATGATGACTTGTGATGAGGAGGGGGGCCCCGGCTGCCCACACTCGCCGTGTGACAAGTGATCGGGTTCGGACCGAGAACGGTTTGTGGATGTCAAGACTTTCTGGATCAGGTGTCAGGAAGCCAAATAGACGGTTTCGCAGGTTGATGTGAAAAAAGCTCCGAGCACCTAATTGCAAATTGGCAGCGCAGCATTTCATCTACTGGCTGTTTTTTTTGTTTTTTTTAAGGTAAATATTTGTTTCATCACCTTCAACTTTAATTCAGTTTTTACAATCAAATCGAATCAGTGAAAATCTTCCTCCTATCTCTGCTGAATGTCAACGCTTGCTGTGAAAACGCCTTCAACAGCCTGTAACGTGATTTAATCAGCCTAATATTGATCAGGTGCCCGTCATTGATTAGACTAGCCTGTTAAAAAAAAACACACTGTTCAGCACAGATTATCTGGTAATGTGAGGGGTTTACAGATCCAGTCTTAAGCTTCCTGAGCTGCTCGCAGACTTAATGGGCCGCCCCGAACGTGTTTGGCATGTACGATGTATAAATCTGGAGCAGGTGACGGTGCCGCTAAGCTAACAGTAGCCATCATGCTATTGTTGACACACCTCTACATCTCCTCGCTCATCCAGACGTGTTTAACCTTCCGCTTTTTTAGTTGTTGCACAACGCCGATCTCCATTTTGTTTACGTCTGCTTCCCCATGAGAGGAATCACGTGTGAGCCCAGATACGATCCGTCCAAATTACAACAAAGTTGACTTTCGACGCACTTCCTCAGATCCTCGGCAACAAACCCGCCAAGTCCAAAGTAGATCGGATGAACGGTTCTGGAGTTGTGTGAATAACAGACGGACAGAAACGCAGAGATTCCTTGATTTATAGTCACAGAAACGAGCTACACAACATGCTGCAGGTCATTTAACAAAACCGATGCGTCTACATTTTGCTGAAATCTTTAAGAACTGTCTCGTCTTTAGTTACGAAAAAGATGAAGAGATAAAGAGAATATAGAAAGAGGTAAAACCACGTCCCTGTTACTGGACCCAGCAGATATAGAGGCAGAGATATCTCGGCTTGTGAAGACTTTCCAGGAAGCTAAATACGTGTTTCTGCAGGATGATGTGACGAACCTCAGGTTCATGATCGTGAACTGCTGTGGTATTTCATTTACAAGTGGTTTTGCCATTGGATGATAAATATTTGTGTCATTGCCTTCACCTTAAATTCCTTCATTCCGACTAAATCAAATAGATAAAATTCTTCACCCGCTCAGTGATTACACATATACGTGTGAACATTTACCTGACATTTCCAGAGAGCTGCAGCAGAGTGTCGTACAGTGCGCGGCTCTTTTTTCCAACCTAACGGCCAGAAGTAATGTCAGCAGTGTATGTTTCTGCAAAACCACAGTTATGTTGAAACCTCACATTTATTAAGATGCTCTCGTTAGGTTCAGGCAGCAAAACCACGTGATTGAGTCGGGAAAAGATCCGGTTGTGGGTTTAAAATATTAGTTTTAGTCGCCACAAACACGGCTGGAGACATCTCGACTTGCTCGATGTTTTCGGTGCCCTGGTCGCTCACTCAGCTTCATTTCTTTCCTCCACTCTCCCGTCTGACTCTCTCAGCCGTCCTGTCAAAATAAAAGCCCAAAAACACATCTTAAAAAGGATATCCGGGTTTTGGCCGCACAATGGCGGTAGAAATATAAAAATGTAGTCTTGGACCTTGTTACTTGTACCTCCACCTCTTGATATGAAAGTTAGGTCATAATTTGTACATATATTCTCTTTCTATTTATCTTTTATTCGAGCAGAAACATTCCAATTGATAGTCAAAATCTCCTGGCCACGACAGCAGCATAAAACATATCCCGTGACACACACGGCCTGCAGAAATCTTAACTTCCATCATTTTCTCCGGCCGACCCGCCTCCTTCTTCCCTGACCTCACTTCTGTTCCTGAGACCAGAGAGCGTTTTGCATAGACAGAGCAGCCGTCCGTCTGACGCTGACGGCCGAGTGACAGTGCATGATGGAGACACAAAGGCCACGAGACGGTCGCATGAACTCTCAGGAAATATCCTCCCACCCAGGTACCTCGGCAGGTAATCGTCTTCCCCCCCCTCGTTTTTTTTCTGATATATATACACACGGCTTCAAGTTGGGAGGATAAACCAATCGATCATTCAGAGTGTCTCAAGTAATAAGTGAAAGTGATAAATCACAGCTTTGCACTCAGGTTTATGAAATATCGTCGGTCCTGCAAGTGTGGATGCATTATCCTGCTGGCTGAGGTGCTGGTGTCAGAGCACGTAGGCAGAGCTGTGCTGCGACTAATAGGAGGATCCGCCTACGGTGGAAGTGCCTACTCCATCAAGGGCTTTTGTGCTGCGGTGCAATTAGTACACAAAATATTAACATAAGGATCAGACGTGGTGTTTCCACCGGGGCGCAACTTAAAAGTTCAAGGTAGTTCACGCCGGCATAGTTGTGATCTTTTTTTTTTTTTCACTTGAGTAATTGCCTCAGGTTCATTCAGTTTGAATCAGTATGAGGTGAAGTCAGTTGCCTCGCTGGCATAATGACAGAGTACACACTTTCGTGCTCACATTAACAGCTTTTTCTTGATAGATAAAAGTCCCAAATAATGGCTTCTGTGATGGAGTGAAACCAGGATAACAAATTGGCCCTTTGTGATAACAACCCCCCTGTGAGCTTCCCGGCCGTGTGAGATAGACAGACAGCTTTGAGGAGACTCGGGTCTGCAGCGGCTTTTTGCGCCAGGGGAAAAAGCTCCATGCCCTCCAGAAGGATGGATAGCGTAGATTTGTAATGGTTCCTCTGCTTTTGACGGAGTAACCCAACCTGCAACTTTCATCCTCATTGGCTGGAGTGAAAGGGCATTGGCGAGAGGAGCTGGCCTGAGATAAGCGAGGTCTGTCTGTGCAGCGGGCGCGCTATAAATCGCAGCTACCTTCCATCATGTGCGCGAGACGAGCGAAGCTGTCTCCCGTGACAACCTCCCTTTTTGACGTGACATGCAAAAAAACAAATTGATACACGAGCGGAGAAGGAGGGATGGAGAAGAATGAGGGCTGAGCAGATGTGGGAGGTGATGTCTTCCTCCACAACTCTGATTTCACATTGCATAATGTGAGAAATTAAAATTCTCTGCACACTTCTTCTTCTACAAAAGAGAACAGTAAGGCTGCAGGACATAAGAGTGTCCAACACGGGTTCATTAAACCCCCTCAGATTTGCCCTATTTGTCCAAAAAAATCAGAACAAGTGGTATTTCTGCTCAATTTGCAGGAAGCGTATCGTAATGTAAAACTTTATGCTGTGGAAAAGTGGAGGTTAAATAAAGGTTTAAGCCTCTCCGCCTCCCACCAAGACTAACAATGCTGATCCACTGCATTTGCAGTTAACTGTATCGAGGTACTGTGGAGATTTCTGTGTGTGGCGCGGCGCTGCTGAAGGGTCAGCTCACCCCAAAACACAAACAACACATTTAATTTAACCCGACTGTCACACAGCCAGCCAGATACGTCTGATTTTATTTGTTGCAGAAACTGTGCTGCACGTCTTATCATCGCAAAGAAACAATGAAAAAAAGACGACTTGAACAACAGCTGATGAGTCCTTTTTACTTTTTTACTTCTGCTTTCAATCTGTAGTAAAGTTAAACTGGCCTGCCAGGATCCCAAGCTCGTGCAAAAAGTAGCTGTGAATCATCTTCGGCAATGAATTACTGGACGTACAAGTGCAGAACAACACAGCAGCCAGTCGCAGTCCCTCCCTCCCTCCCTCCCTCCCTCTGGTTGTGCAGCAGGACCACCAGGACACCCGGGGGGAAGGTGTGGACACTGGAGGACAGCCAAGAACAGGTCCCATCGATATCCCTCCCTCCAGTCCGGTGCGCCACCGTGCACGTGGAAAATCTCTGTCAGCACAACTGACACCGTTCGAAGCTAGGGAAGGTGGCAGGGTCCGCCAAAGTAAAAGTATGAGAATTGCGTCGCCCAAACAGCCGAAGTTGAATTCAGGAAGTGTGCGGTCGTGTTTTTGAGTTTTGCTGAGGGGCCAGTAGCTGGTTAGCATGCTAACTCCAGTTGTCTACACTGTTTTTTAAATAAAACTCTGTCCGTGTCTTTCAAATGAATCCTGTAAGTTTTCCTGAGGACCTCAAACTCAATGCCGTCATCTCCCCAGTGCAGATATCTCCAGTCTGCATGACTTGTGCGTCTCGCTGAGCCTTTTGTTTGTGTTGAGCACCTGTTAAAGCACATTGAGTCGGCTGTACAGGCCCGTATTATACGTTCAGTAGTAATTAAAACAACAGCGCGGTATGTTATGGATCAGCTTTAAAGGCTGCCTTCAGTCCCTGCAGGTCAGCACCATCAATGGACGTTTTCTCTGTTGCTAAGTGCTGAAATCGGGGAAGGATCTTCTTGTGTTACATGTAATGCAAAAGAGATTACGCAACCTACCGACTGTGTGTTTTATGTGGGTGTTGCCGTGGACGAGCACAGTACTTTGTTGATCAAAGTCTCTCTGAAACAGCGGAGATATTTGACAGAGGAGTTGGGCTGAGGAGAGCGATGCTTCCTTTTAACCCACACTCCAACCGAGTCTGTTCTCGCGGTGGAAAAGCCTCCGACTTTTATTTTCTTTTGTTCTTGTTTTGACCGTATGCGCAAAAACACAAATCTCTTGTTATTGTAAACCAGGCATTAGCTCTTTGGCAACGTCTCAGACAAGGGTATTAATCACATGACCACAGTTCACTGAACTCTGCTTTGAAATATGAGACTCATTTCTCCTTCCTGGATAATCAACTTAGGGAAGGAGAAAAAAACATAAAGAAAAAATCTGATATTTCACCTTGAAATGCTTCATAACTTGCTCGCGGGCTTCTGAACTCGTCATGCTCATGCCTGATTATACCAGACTGAAAGAAAAACTAATGAAATAAAAGCTGGGATTCTGCAGCACAGCTTTCTCTTAACACATGCGCACCGCTGTGTGCATGCCAACAAGCAAATGAATAAATCTTCATGAAAGCCCATATTAATTGAAATGTATTTTTTTTTTTTTTTAAAGAGCCGACAGCAGATGCAAAAAAAAAAACATTCTGGACTAAAGACTTTATTTTGGCCGGTTCTGGTGGGCTGTGAATATGTTTACTAGATCATTTAACTAACAGGATCATCAGTCAGTCACTGAGCATGTGGGAAAACTTCACAGGATACACGGGAACGTCTCGTAGACGGTCGTTAAACAGTAACTGCATTTATTTTAAACATGTGAAATAAAGCCTTTTGTGTCTCCAGAGGAAGCTGCACGTACTCTGCTAAACTCCCTCCAGTGATGTCACTCAGCGGCTGGTGTGCATTGTGGGTAATGTAGGCGTCAAGGTTTTTGAAACGAAAGAAGAATGTGTGGAAGACAGACGGGAGATATTTCTGCTTCTGCTCCATTTGCCCTTCAAAACCTGGCGCCTACATTACCCACAATGCAACTGACATGACATCACTGGTGGCAGTTCATCACATTACATGCAACTTCACTCTGGAGACACAGAAGGCTTTAAACTTATTTTTCCTCAACATTTTGTGCTTTTAAATGATTAAAAACGACAAAATATTTGTTGGGTATTGTAGTAAGTTGTGTAGTTATAATATCCCAAATTTAAATCGAGGTAATGGAGTGTTTACATTATTATTATTATTATTATCTGTGAACATTAATGCGTGAGTCACATCACATATAATTTCATCTGTAGCTGTTCAACGATGAAAAACAACAACTCCCATGATCCCACGCTGCTGCACGACATCCTCAAACGAGCCTTTTGTTGTCGCTGTTTTAATTGAAGGGACGCGCAGCTGCAGAGATTACATACTGTGCCTTTAAAAAATCAAAGTCAGCCAACATTATGCAACAAACTCCTTGAGTCGCTGTGACGTCCTGACGTCGGGGTGTCTCCGTTCAGGCTCGCTTTAGTTTCACACACGACTTTATGCAAACGATGTGGTTGTCAGAATCGGAGTTTTAACACAGCAACACCCTGCAGAGCACAAACCGCTGTTAAAGGACGACTTTGTTGCTAATTAACTAAACATCCAATCTCAGCCAGAATCCCTGTGAGCTGTTTTTACTGTTCCAGCAATTGTTACAGAAAAGTGTACCCTGTGAACTCAACTCAACTCCTGTTAATGACTTTTTCTTCTCTTTATCCTCAGTTTCCATCTGTACTTTGTGTTTTTTTATTGCACCTGATTCTGTATCCGTCTACCTTGAACTCACTCTGGAATGACGGTAATCTTCATAATGAGCTCTGGATTTGGATTTTTGTTGGAGAGGTCAAACCTGGTGCCTAAACATCTCTGAATCACATCTTTTTCTTCTTCTGTGATTGAAATGAGTCTGGTGTTGTGTTCACTGACCGCTGAGACTGATGGCTGGTTTCACACCGAAGATGAAATTGCAGCGTCCTCTCGGCCGTGTGTTCTGGGTTTGTTATGTTTCATGACTTTCTCTGAAAGTAAAGTGGTTTTAAATTATCATCCGCATGTTGAAAAGAAATAATACAGGGTTGGCACAAGGTGCTCGAAGCGATTGAACTCCGAGAGGAAGAAAAGTCAAGAAATTGAATACCTTGAAAAAAATGTCTCCTTTTCTGACAAAGTGCTTAAAAAGTCCTTGAAATTCAAATGAAACATGTAAAAATTGTTTAAAGTTTTACATCCCTCAGAATCTTAGTGAAGCTTTATTTACAACTACGGGCTAATGCAAAAAAAAAAACAATCGATTGATTATTGATAAAATACTCAGAAAGACAATTAGCTTGATGTACTCTCAGCTAATGTGTGTAGAAATGAAGGTGAAACACAATCAAACAGTGAAAGACATAAAATCCAAAATAGCATCTCACAGCTGTAAATCAAGAAACATTCTACTGTCATAACATGAAGAAAACACAGAGTTTTACTGTGAAACATGACAATTTCAATAAAAATCCATCTGGAAATAATTTAATTTCACAGGCAAATAATCATACCAGTAAAAACACACCTTCAAATTCTATTTCCTGCAGTTTTATGTCACGTATCCTTGTAAATAGTTGTCTAATGTGACACTTGGGAAAGCCAACAAATAGAATAATAGAATATTATATTAGAAAATGCATAAAAAGGATCTTGTGGAGACAAACGGCTGTATTATTTTGGACTATTTTGAGAGATAACGCTGCAGCTGTAGGCTCGAGTTTACATCGTATAGCAAAAGATAATTAATGATATCGTGAGACGTGGGACTAATTACCAGACAGCAGAGCAAAGTCCAGAGTTGATTTCATTATTTTTAATTCAAGAAGGACACATGAACAGTTATATAAGCCTAAATAATGGAGACCTGTGTATGAATGTCCTTGTTTTCCCTTTCGTAACGTTTGATATAATTCTTATTTAAAGGTACTTCCACCACAGAGCCTCTTTGTGTTTATGTCGGTGGCTGGAGGAGGTAAACTAGGCGGCTCAGTCTGGCCACATTTCAAGGTAGTGTGGACGCTGTAGACATGCCTTAATCAATACCAATAAGGGTGAAAAATCAGAGCGGTGTTTCCTAAATGACAGGTTAACAAACCCTCCAGCAACAAATGCATTGCTGTTTTCAACACCCGGCCACACTTACACACCCACGCGCCGGCCTAACGAGATAAACAAATGCCGAACGTGGCCTCCCATTTTTAAAAAGTTTGGAAAACCCCAATTACTTGGAGGGACTTGGAAAAATGACTATTCATGAAGGCAGTCAGATGTTAGAGGTCAAAGTGGTTCCCTGATGGTTCGGCGTCCTCGTGCTGAGCAAAGCCTCCTCTGTCACCTCCACTGCTGCTCTCCTCTCAAACAACGCTCTGCATTCAATCCTTTCAGGAGAAGCTGTGCCCTTCCTACCAACACGCTGATGTTTAATTCATTCCCGGACACCTGGGGGACGCTCATAACAACAACGGGGGGAAGGAAAAAAAAAACAAAAGGAGAAGGCGAGAGAGGAGGAGAGAGAGAGGGGAGGAGGAGGGGGTTTAGGAATGAGAAGGAGCTAAATGTTTGCTTTGTGTTTGCTATCGTTGGATGTCGGATGAATGAAGGGCCAGCAACAAGACCAGACTTCAGACGTTTCTGAAGGAACATGGAGGACAAATAAATCCTTTCCGTCAGTGTTGTTTGACTCCAGGAGAGGATGGGGGGGCAGTGGAGATGGTGCTGGACACCTCGGCGTGCTCCCTCTTAATCAGAGGTTGATTAAGCGCGCTTTCAGAGGCATGGATTAGGGGGCTCCCCTCGGACTCGGCTAAATTGGTCGGAAGGGAAGGAAGGCAGGAGTGTTGAGCGCTGCCGAGGGAACTTTTGATGTGTCAGTCAGAGAGTCTGGCATGGTTTGCTTTTATTGACCTTCCCATCCTTGATTTGTGACAGATCCCCTGGTGCTGGGGGTAGGTGGGGATAGGTGCTCGGGGAGGTGGTGGAAGGTTAGAGGAGGACTCAGCTTTTGAAGAATTTCCCAAATTCTGCTGATCTGCTGGAGCTGCCGCAAGCATTCCTGCAATTCATAACAACGAAGGGCATCGAGCTACTAAACTAATCTGCAGCCTGGACGTTTTTTTTTGGAGATTAGATTTATGTCGTTTTGCCTTATTTGACAACAACAGGAGAAGACGTGGCAGCAACCCAATCACCAGAATCACTGTTGGTACCAGAGATATGTTGAAACTTTACGCTTCTTTAGGTTCAGTTTTAAATGTTATGTTGTGACAAAGCTGTGCTTAGGATCTGGTTAGGTTTAGACTTGGCTTGGATGTTTCTTCTTTGGTCACCATAAAGCTCTTCTTTAAAGCATGAGAAGATGTCTTGAATTTTCATCATCCCATCGTCTCGAGATCTCGTTGAAACCATTTGTTTTTTGTTGCTACGATGCGGCTGGACATGCTCCAACTTTTCATTATGAATATCAGTTTTTGTTGCTCCAACATAGCTGGAAATCGTCCCGAGGTCTTGTTAAAAGCACCCTGTGTTGACGCCACGACGCAGCTGGAAATTTCCCAATTTTTAGTAAAAAATATTTATCTTTTCTTGCAACAACCACGGCTTGAAATCGTCTCAAGGTTTAGTTTTAATGCACCCGGTGTTCACTTCTTAAGATGTCTCAATCCATCAAAAACATTTGTCGCCACAGACTCAGCTGAAAATCATCCAGCCATACAATTATCTAGAGGTTTCACACTCGCAAATGTTTGAAAACCGCATCTTCATCACCATCCGCTCAACCTCCTGATATAAAGTCTGGTCATCAGCGTACGTCATGAACATTATATGACACAGATTGCACCGATTCAAATAAAGGATGCTGCACCTACACGTGTACGTCTTCTATAACTGATCTGCCAGGAAGTCCAGGCCTGGTTGTGTTTTATTATCTGGCCCTCTCCATATGTCTCTCATTGAAATGTAAACAATGGGTTTCACTCCTATCATCTCGTATCCACCTTTAATGGATCAACAGAGCACCGCGGCGCAGCTCTAAATATATCCGTCCCCATGTATGGACAAGCGTGTGTCATTTATGGATTTATGGTTAATAATAGCCGGATGCTTTCTCCCCTGTCACACTGGTTTGTAACCCCTTCACAGAAGGAATGGCATTATTCATGTTGCGGCGGTGGCAGTCGCTATTAATGTAATGAGTCAGGCTGTTAATGTGATCCTGCTTCAGACACAAAGGGGGATCTCTCAACCTGAGCTTCCTGCTGCAGACAGGAGACCTCTGCGCCCTACATAACAACGATGGGACGTGTCATCGCTGATTTATTTTGCCCTTGAACCTCCTAGTGATAGGACCTTGTGGGATAGCCTTTAAAAGAAGCGCCCAGAGATGAAATGAATGCCCTGTGCCAAACTATTGAAAGACGTGCACTACAGCTGAAGGCTTTTAGAGCGAGTGCTGTAATCTAAAATGTGCTATTTCTCACACATCTCACACATTCTCACACAGCTCCGGGACGGGGCTGATCAGATAGCCTGAGATGAATCTGACTTGACCTGTGAGCAGCAGTCGCCGCCTCCTGCATCGCCGGCCATGAGAGGAATGTGCAATGGATTCCAGATAGATAGGAATCAATTCAAATTCAGCGGAGGCGCTATACCGTCGACGAGGCGTTTGCTACAACCTATACTCACAAATTTCATAATGAATAGATAAGGATTAATGCAATTTCAAACTGTCAGCGGCTGCCAGATGGCGCGTCATGAATGAGCTTATCGTGGTGCCGTGATTTTTATGTACACCCGCGAACGTAAACAGCGGCGCTCGCTCGCTCGCTTCTGATCCGTCAACATGACTCCATGGTTACCGTCCGCCGAGGTGCATCCTCAGAAGTGTTTTAAACCGCCTTATTAACTCTGTCCTCTCGCTCATGTAATTAATGTCTGCTTACAATGCAGCTAATATCCGCTGTGTAACCTGTGAAGACACACAATAATTATGTGACCCGTTTGAGTGACAGAGATCAGGGAGGCAAATAGAGGAGGCCTGTCGAGGTGGGGGGGGGGTTTCAGAGTGATGGTCCAGGTTAATGGGCTTCCTCCAGGGAGGGATTAGCCGGAGTTAAAGAAAGTACGGAGGGAGGCGTTTGGATTCACTATAATAATGTCAAATACCCCTAAAAATCTTTCTTTTGTAATCTCATTGTCACGGGCCATTTGCGAGTTCTTGGTCCAAGTTTTATGAAGTTCCCCACGCAGGCATTAAAAGACACTAAGATCCTGTGAAAGAACACTTTATTTGAGCTGGACACTCTGTAGTATCCCTCCAGAAATAGCCAGCCATCTGTTTCCTGCTTCTGCACCAGCCAAGCTTCGAAAAAAACACAACTCTCAAACTGACTTGAGTCTTGAGTAAAGAAACAAAGGAGGAGGATGAAGATATCGTCGGACCGAAGTCCCGGGCAGGTGTCTGGATCCTGAAAGTCAGCGCGGGCAGGAACATCTTACTTTTATAAGGGGAATGCCACTTGTAGTGGAGTGGACCTGTGATCGATTGGGATGTGAAGTGGCTTAGCCGTACCTCTGTGTGTCAATAGCTTCCCCCCCCTCTCGCTCAACCTTGTGATAAAAACAGAGGCGAACGGCGCTTAAATCTCGGGTCGGTGTACATCTGTGATAAAGCCTGTATGATTAAATTTTCATCTTATAACTTTATTCACTTGATCTCCAGCCGAATCCTCTGATCACAGGATCAAAAAGTAGCCCAACTTTTACTTCAGTGAACTCAAAGCCAGGACAGGAGACGTAGAGGAGTTAAAGGTTGAACTGACAATGAATTAGAATGCGGCCCACGCCGCCATAGATTGAGACAAGGATTTAATTGGCTCCATATCAGGGTTAGATAGCACCGGTGTTGACTTTTGATTAGAAAAAATAAAAGAACAAGGTGACTTGATATTGTGGTGATAAGCAAAAAAATCCCAACTCGATCACATCAATAAGTTGCTCAGGTGCACGTAGGTGGCTCACCTTGTAACCAATGACAGTGGCCGCGGCGGCTCGCAGGCCGATAGACATCAGAGGGTTTTTTGTGGCGTGCGTTCGTGCATTGTCATACATTTATTGCTGTGTGTGCAGCGTCTGTTTTCCTTACAATTGTCCCGGTTTGTTCTCGACATGCTGTTGACTTTAGAGGTCAAGCCGTGCGAAAGGCATAAATTTCAAGAGCGTTGATGTTGGCTAATTCACAGCATGTCACACAGCGGCTCTTCAAAATAAAGGTCACCTCTGGGCAGCACTTTTACGGCTTTATATCCGTTTTATAGGCAACCGTGCAGATCCACCGCTGCACAGTTTCAGAATCTGAATCGCCTTTTGTGTGTTTCTGTACCTTCATGTCGAGGCTTTGTGTCAGTGGGGACAGACACACATGAGCTGAGTCAGTTCAGTTTGTATGTTTTTAAACATATCCAGATTATTAAAAGGGGTGGAAGTTCATTTCCATTGCACATTAAAGTAAATGCAACTAAATATTAAGTCAATTTAAAGGAGACCTATTATAGTTTTTCATTGTTTTCCTTTCCTTCAGTGTAAAAGGTTTTGAAAGTTAAAAATCCCAAAGTTCGCACCACTGGAGCTCCTGAAGTGTCTGAAACGCCTCGTCAGACGTCCTTTTAATTCTGTGACTTTGTGACATCACACTGTGTCACCACGTCACACATTTGCATAATATATGCTTTTATTCATGGTGAAAGTGAAGCTAACCGGAAGCCGATGACACAACAGAGCCACGGTGAGCGGTGCTGGCTCAGGCGTGTGTGGGCTGACCAATCAGAGCAGACTTGGTATCGGGGGGGAGGGGCCTTAAAGAGACAGGAGCTGAAACAGAGCGTCTCAGACGGAGGGGGAATATAGAGCTGCTGAACTGGACCATTTCAAATATTAAAGCATGTAAACATATTCCAGTAAAACCCTAAAATAAAACTATGGACCTAGAAGTTATATTTACATATCTTTTCCAAGACAATCAGTTTCCTAGATTTGTAGGAAATCAGATGAGTACTCAGCTGTCAATCATGACGTTTCAACCCCTAAACCAAACTTTGCTGAACACATTAACATAAGAGCTACTTATAATTATCATTTTTATTCTGTCGCTCTCGTGCTCAGATATATTGGAAAAAAGACGAACGATGACAAGAACTGCCTCAAAACGTTGATTATGTCGAGAAAAAACGCAGAATCCTTTTCCACAAATCTGCAAAAGTCACTTGGAAATATAACAATATTATAATGACATTCAATTCTGAAAGGTGTGTGTCACAAAATGGGATTTTCACAGGTGTTATTTTTTTAATTCAATATAACATATTAGCCACGAGCACAGCGGAAGATCACCTCTTTTATTCTCTTCTGCAAATTACATTTGAAAAAGTGAAGGCCGTAATATATTCCAGAGACCTTACAGAACAATTTCTCTTCTTTTTAATTCAAAAGACAGTTCAGTTTCTCGGCTACAAAAAGCTGTTATCCTAAAAATGAGAGTTGTACGCGTAGAGGATGATATATATTTGTATTGAGCATATTTATATATTGAATTCCATCTGTTGTGTTCTTTTACACGGCATTCAGAGCCCGTTATCTGAAGAACTTGTTGACAAAAATAGCCGTGTAGATCTAATGTGTCCGGCTCTTAATGTTTTCATTCGACAGGGCCACTTAATTTCTCTTTGACATTCACCTGTGTGGAAACGTCTGCCACCTTCCTGCAGCGACTGTACATGTTGATTCCAGGTTGAGCCCTCCCGCATTAAGACCGTGTTGACATTACGTCTCTTCGCCCGCGCTTGTTATCTCCGCGGCCCGCGTTTTTTTTTTTTTATACCTCGCTCGGCCCAAAATGCCACTCTATGTGTCTTTAGTCGCAAAGCATATTAGTCTCCATGGAAACTCGTTTTGCCAATACTTCATCGGAGCCAAATGACCCTGTACTGTTACTTAGCTTCTCGCCGCTTTTGTGTGGAAGTGTTTTTTTCTTTTTGGAGATTAAAAAAAAATATAAAAAAATTGAGGTCCTGCTGGTTTTTTATCGCCGGGATATTGAATAAGCATATGTGGGAAAATACCGAAGCGTGGCACTGTAAAAAAAAACAGATTATCATGCGTTTTCTGTGCTTTCTCAGGGGGGGATAACAGCACGTGTAATGCCAGGGGTGCTGCACTGTCTTTATCAGGTAGAAACAGCAGCAACCAAACACATTCGACTGCTTTGTGTGATATTCCACCAAACGAACGCCCCTGACCCTTTTTAATACGGCACATTCTGACAGCAGGAGATTTCCTTCAGATTAGTTATCCGACGTGAAAACAATGACTCTGCTTTGTTTTGTAGACATAGTTTGCTTCCCGCGGTATCTGCTCTGGGATTCCCCCCTCTGGAATATTTACGCCGTCTCTCTCTCCCTCTCTCTCTCTTTCTCTCTCTGTCTTTTCGAAAATGTCCACAGATAATTGCTAGAAGGAAAGCGCCCAGGAAGGTCAGCCAAGTATCCCGCCGTAGGTGCCAAAGTGAAATCTACAGGACTACAATTACTCGGACAGACTGAGGCAGCGGAGCAAAGTGAATGACAGGTAGGAAATAATTCATATGAATCACCTGCTGTATTATGAATAACCACCTGCTGAGAGGACATAGCACGGTCAGTTATCCTCAGAATTGGTTCTGAATGGCCCTTTTTGTCATTTGTTGGTAATTGCCTTAATTCTCTTGGTAATATAGTGAAATTAACCTCCGAGAACATTTCTTCCTTATGGCATTTATGAGACAAGGTTGAAGTTGACATGCCAGCAGTCACACAATTATATTTAGATTATTCTGCTCCGCTGCTGTTTGGCTACCTCGTCTGATGTCGAGCCCTTTTCCTCGCCGCCGCCGCTCATAACTCACAATCTTCATCTTCTTCAACATACAGTGTTGATTTTTTTCCCACACGAAGGGCGTCCTTTAAGAAATTCAGGATCACTCGCTCGTGCTTTTTTTTTCTGTTTAGGGTACATCTGACCTTGTAGTGAACAGACATGAAAGCGCTGTCAGTCAAACCATCAACGCCGTCTTTGTTTCTTTGTGGTTGTCGTTCTCCAGAGGAGTCGAGCAGCCAGCTGACTTAAATCTAGTGATTCTGTGCTCCTGGCAAAATGCTTCTGTGTCCTTCTTTCTACCGAACTCAGCGACTCGCCTCGGGGTAAGGTGGAAAGAAGGTGAAAAAAATAAAAAGAATAAGTTTTGAAACAGCGCTGAGATGGTTACAGAATGTAATCAAGGCCGGGAGGTGGTTAAACAGTTCAGCTTCCCCCCTCGACGTAACGCTCTGACCTTAAAGTAGACGGCAACCTTTTCTGTCAAACCGTCGTAGCGGAGAATAAAAGATGATGAGTTGACACATCTGTTGTTAAAGTCGAGCCCAACTTTGAATCCTTCCGCACTTTCTCCGTGTCAGGAAATATGCATTTAAATAATACTGCAGCGACCGAACATTGTTCTCCTTTTCAAAGAGGAGATAAAAAAAAAAAAAAAAAAACGTTTCTGAAATGGCAGCGAAGCCTCAAACGAAGCTCTGTGATGTCTCCCTGTGTGCGTCGGGAATGTTGATTAAAAAGCATTTGTTTCCCTGAAGGAACCCACAGAATCAGCTACCGGTGATCTAAGCTGTACCATCATGCTCTCAATTTATATTTCAGCTACTCTACCCAAGCTAACATTAGCAGGGATTCCCACTAGATGAAGAAAAACATGCTTTTTTGATGCTTTCATGGAATAACAACACTTTACTGTTAGTTAAGATGCATAATTTAAAGATAAATGGCTTCACCAGACGATAATGTTAGCTAAGTATGTTCTGTTGCAACTTTCCTTTTGTTTTGGCTGAATTCTTGTTCTCTGGCTCGGTTAGCGTGAGTAAAAACATCACGGTTTGGCTTGAAATACCTCTTTTGGTTGCCACAAACTCGGCTGTAAATGTCCCGAGGTCTTCTTAAAAATATCCAGTGGTTTCACACTTACAAATGCTTAAATCGCAGATTGAAACTGCAGTCGCCCGCAGCCATCCTAACGACCGGGCTAAGATGACAGCTCGAGTTTACCTCAAACCAGCAGTTCATCGCTGTAGGATAGATCTGGTTTATTAAAGATGCCGGTGAGGCGCGTCTCAATCATTCAGTCGATATAGACGCCTCTTAAACAGCAGACACACACACAGGTGATCCATTTCAAAGCTTTTGTCAGCTACATTACAATCGCTGAGCATCCAGGAGTGGAACAAAGAGGAAGGTGGACACAGTTGTGGGAGCTCGACGTGTCTTCTGTGATATCTTTAACCTTCTGAAAGAGATTCTTTCTGACCACTCCATCGAATCTCACAGAAACGGGTACTCCTGAGGCCTCGACGCTCTGATGTCTGACTCCTGGATTCACACAGAGAACTGAGGCAAACAACGCTCGCTCTCCAGCTGTTAGGCTGTTAGAACTGAAGTGTATCTTCAACCGCTTGGTGCCCACAAAGACGCTGTTGCACCGGCCGTATTGTAACACCGACATCCTCATTTGTTGCCGACGATTCGCACCCGCTGGAGGACGTGAATGTAAGTTGGGAATGTAAGATTTCTTCTGCACAAGTCAGAACGAATACCACGAATACATACGTACTAAATATTTCCTGGCGAGATTTCATGTTAGCGTGTGCAGCCTTAAAGGTGCCGTGTGCACGAGTACATTACTGCTTCATTTACGTAAATAAAATCGAGGCCCGACATCACCACCAAACTACTGCCGACGACGTTATTACTGTTTCCTGATGCTGTTAAAGGTTTGTGTTTGTGAGTAGTGTCTCAAACGCACCAGTCATCATGTCTATATTTGCATTAATATCATTTTAGATGTGAAAAATTATTATTTTGTGCTGATACTGACCCAGATTTGACCGTGATGCTGCATGTTAATGGTTAAACACTGAGATAAACATCATGTTGGTTTGTGTTTCACCGTGTTGGCATCTCATCCAGCCGTGTGTGTGTGTGTGTGTGTGTGCTGCCTCAGATGTCTCTGCGTGTTGTTGACCGCGGTGTTTACGGGAGATTTCAGCCGTTTGTCCGTCTAACCAGCAGCTGACCGACTGACTCAGACCC
>OMLP01014293.1:0-15022 GCA_900302685.1 Spondyliosoma cantharus
CCCAAACCAATCCACAGATAACGTAGCTTGATTTTGGCCTGCTGGCAAGTTTTTTTTTAATTCCCAAAATTGTTTTTGGGAAATGTTTATATAAACCCCAGATGCGTAATTGGTTTCCAACCCCTGGAGGAGCATGTAAACTGTGATTAAAAACAGAATTGGAGTTGGTTACAAAATGTCCATATGTAAAGGGAGACCTATTATGTTTTTAGTTTTTTTCCATTCCTTCAGTGTTTTTTGTATATATGTTATGTATATATATATATTCTAACATGTAAAATATCTTGAAATGTTAGAAAGGTCAAAGTCCACTCCAACAGAAGCTCCCCTCTCCCATAGAAAACACTGCTCCTGAAACGCCTCGTCAGAAGTCCCGTCTTAAATTCTGTGACTTTGTGACATCACACTATGCTCACCATGTCACACATTTGTAAAACTAATGTTTAGCAGCTAGTTTGGCATGTAAGAACTGATTTAGTACAGCTGCTCTGTTGTTGTCGCGGTGTTGGCTCAGGTGTGTGAGAGTTGACCAATCAGAGCAGACTGAGTTTTCAGGAGGGGGCCTTAAAGAGACAGGAGCTAAAACAGAGGGGGAATACAGTGCTGAAATACTGGACAGTGAGAAAACATGATGTACTTTTTGAGGGTTAAAGCACTTAAATGTATTCTTGCTGTAACCCAAAATAAAATTAGCAACCTGAAAATGAGCATAATATTTCTGCTTTAACACACAAAAGTTTTCACATCAATCACATTGATTTTAAGTGTATTCTAATTCTAAAGAGGCACACTGAGAGAAGAGGTCAAGTACAATGCCCTCACTTGGCAGATTTGATCAGGAGTGTTCATGCCTGCCAGGCCGCCAGGATACTCACACAGTTCAAAATAGGCGTTTATCCACCGCCCAAAATGGCTCCCAGCTCCATTCCTACTCTCTGTATCGCCTCAGGATAATTCTGTCCGGGGTATTCAAGGAATCTGTCTCAGGATAAAATAATCCAGAGACAGCTGCGCTCTAATTTTAAGTGGAGGGCCCAAGGATACGGGTGTCACAGAGAGCACTGGGATCCAGTGGATGTTAAAGTCAGTAAAGTCAGCGTTGCACGTGCAGCGCAGAATCTCTCATTTTATTAGCTCCTCTGACACACTATTCTCAAGGGCCCTGAAGAGGTCAGGATCTGATCTTGGGGCAGAGAGTGAACCAGCGGTCAACTCATGATTCACTCTGAGAATTTCATCTATTGTTGCCAAGGCAACCAGCACCTGCAGACTGATGAAACCACAGGCAGTGTCACCTCAGAACCGCCTCCTCTATGTTGTGAGTGCATTATTGAAGGGTGTGTGTTGCAATCATCAAGTGGGACGATACACAGCTCAAACAGCATGTGAAGAAAGAAACACTTGCTTTTGTGTGTTTGTTTTTTAGTGTGGCTGTTTATGCATATGGTAAATAGTCATCATTCACTAATATGTGCATCATCATCTGATGATAACAGGTGCTGCTGGTTGGAACTGCTGCTGTGTCAGCCATCAATTATAATGTTGCATAAGATCCAGTTAGTTGATTATCGTGCATCAGCATCAACCTATTGATGCTCTGAAACGCATTGGCAGCGACAGCAGCCGTTCTTCTCTTCTATTCATGCCAATACAGCTTTCGGGAATTAGTATCGACATATGCATTTGCAAATTCTGACATGGAGGCCATGCAGGCCGTCACAGAGCAGCTCCAAAGGCTGCTGTGTAGGTTCCTGCGTCTGCAAATAGCCGCCATGTTTAAAGGTCTTTAAACGAGAATCTGTAGGGTGCTGTTCTTTAAAGATGACCCTGACCTCTGCGGGCAAACGGGAGGAGATGTTGATATCAGCAAGAGCTCAAAAATAAAAACTGTGTACTGTGAACTGTATGTCCATACAGAGAAAAGGCGGATGTAACAGTGGGGTCTCATAACACACCTACAGGAGGTCGGCACGACAACCTGTAAGGTGTGATGCAACTAAATGTATCCATGCAATAAAATATGATGGAAACAAAATGTTGTTGATGCTTTGACAAAGAGGCCTACATAGTGACCATATGCTGTGATGCTGCAGTCTTTATAACTGGATTACATTTATTTGTACAAGTGTTTCTGTAATTTTGTCCATCTAGTGCATTTTAAGTTGGATAGGGTGAGAGCAGTCTATACAGTCCCCCTCCCCCCATGTTTTTCAACTGGAGTTACTGTCGGTGGAGACCCTGGTTTCTCTTTCTCTTCATCACTTCTCTCAGTTTAATTACTCATCATCAATGTAAAATGCTGAGAAATGGGAGCGTGTTTGCTCACAATTTGCCATGTCTGGCCAACTATGCACTGTCCCGGGGCCCCAAAGATCCCCGGATCATCATCTATGTTATCTTTTGTAGTAATTTAAAAAATTTCAAACTTGTTTGTTAATATGCGCTACTAAAGCACAATGCAACCATTATTCGCCCCCAATTTGGGAACGCTGTGTGAAAACAAATCCCAGAATGTAATAACTTGAAAACAAACTGTGTTGACTGTCAACAGTTTCACAAAGTGTTTCCAAGCCCATAACAGTGTTTACACCAGGGCTGCCCAAAGAAGAGCCTGCAGGACAAAGTTGGCCCACTGTGAGATTTTACTAGTCAGTAATATAAGATAAAGTACAATATGAATCTTCAACCATGCAGCATCACTTACATTTTATTATTCTTCATAATCTGAGAATGACAAACACCTTTGCCCAGAGAACTTGGGATCCGAGGACCATTGTACCTCTTAAAAATACAGTGAAATAGGTGTTTGGTTTTGGCCGTGGTCCACCATTAAGTTTCAGTTTTGGCCCTCCAAGGAAAAATGTTGAGGCAGCCCTGCTTTATACAGTCATCTATCATTTCACAAAGTGGTGCACCTCGCACCAAAGACTGAGCCTTTCAAGGACGCCCCTCCCGATCATGATATTATCACATGTTACCAATCAACCTGTTTACCTGTGGAATGTCACAAACAGATCACTGATGTTGATGGGGGAAAACATTTAACTATATAGAATTCTATTTTGTACTTATATATTTTCTTTTGTGTATGTTTTACAAAGCCTCACAGCTTTTTTGGAACCTGGGTTGTAAGAACCAATGGTTTGTGTCCAAGGCATATATGGGTGAGCCGAAATCTCAAGGCACACCTGTACTTATATCAACGCAAAATAAAACGCCTCTATAGCATGTTATCTAATCACTCTGTGCATGTTTATTCTTTTAATCCCTGGACAGTTTTTAGAGGATTTTCTATAGTATAGAATTTGCCTCTGTATTAGGAAATGAATCTGTACAAATTACTGATACAGTACATTCAAATATAATGCATTACTTGTCATATACTTATATATGTATATTGCAATAATAATCCAGGGTTGTAACAAACTCCAACATCTGACTTTCCTCACAGCACATCATGTAGGAACCAGTGGTACAAACTTAAAGCAAAACTCTCGCCAAAAAGCAACCTTTATTTGTGAATGTATATGAGTCATACCTTCATGTAAAAGCATAATTACGACGAAAGATGCAATTTTAAGATTTACCGTAGTTTTGTTTTTGGGCAAGCTAATTTTGAATGGGAGTGCAAGGGCACTTAGCTAGCATCTAAAATCGCTATTTTTAAAACACTAAGAAGGCTCAACACAACATGAAACTTATGTAATTATGCTTTTACATGAAGGTTTGACTCATATACATTCACAAATAAAGCCTAGGTTGCTTTTTGGCGAGAGTTTCGCTTTAAATGATGAAAGCTGAAACTGTATCTTTTCTGTCTCTTACAGATTGGCCCTGTATCAAAATCTATTTTATCTTATTATGTTTGTTGATATCATGCTATCATGGTGAATTTTGTTTCAATATGAAATTGCTCTTAATTTAGCGACAGCAAACCTGTGTTAAGGTAGAGGAGTGCTGGTTCCTTTCAGGGGCTGAAGGTAAAACCTAATGAATCCAGCCTACAGCTCATGTCGGCCCCAGGGGCCGTGCAGCAGGTTAATCTTCCAGTCAGTGTTGTTTCAGACATAATCATGGTTTACATTTTGTCCAATTCCAATAATCACCTCTTCCTCCGCTGCTCACCTCAGATTGGTTTGACCCCTGGGCTGAACAAGGTCAGTAACGTTTCCTCAGCAGCACCTGTCAGCAGAGTCTGCTCTGTGAGCCAACAGCCACAATGTCAGAGCAGGCGTCAGGCTCCTATAGGCCGCCGACACACCGTAGTAGTGGTGTGATGGACGTCAACTCTGCCAACTCCTGCCGAAAACACTGAGTCATTCTATGCATTCCCAGCATTCAGCAGGATGCTGCACCGGCTTCACTGCTCCAATTCTTTATCTGGGGGTCAAAGTCCCACAAATAGCTCAGCCCGCAGTGGGTCACAATGTGCTTCATCCTGAATCTTAACGGTCTGACTCGGTGGTTCATCATGTGCACTTGAATCAACAGTTCATCCCTTAAATAACAAGAGTATCAGATAGAGGCCCCATAAGATCTGTCAGCCTCTTCTAACATATCGAGGCGATCGGGTTTATGTTTTTGGTTTCCAGACTCCATCATCCGCTGAAAAGAAAACAGAGCAATAAATACAGCTTTGATCTTGAGAGCGTGGGGTCTGTTTCATTAATCAATGCCAGGGGTGCTGCTGGCTGTGCATCTTTCTCTTCTCTCCCCAACCTCCTCAGGGAGGAATTTTATCACTTTAAGGCTCAGCTTTTTGAGATTCCTGCCGCATCGGGTGATTTCAAATGAGAAGGGAAGAATTTTTTTAGGGAAACTTTTCCAAAAGTCACATCGGATGAAGATCTGAATGATATTTTTCTACTTCGCCTTCATGTTGCAGTTGTCTGCAGCACTTGTGTCTGTCGTAGTTGGATCTTCTCTGAACGTTGGTCTAAGTATAAGCTACTCCTGCAGCAACAGCCGTCACTCATGCTTATTTGAGTCAACATGATGCCTACTTCCAATCTGTTTGTTGTGACAGCCAGTAACAGGCCTGTCTTCATATTTTGAGACTGGAGCAAAAACATGTGGATATATTCATAATCAGCAATTAAATTTACAACATTTTGTGAGCTTATATTTCACAAAGAATATATCTGTAACATTTCCAGAATGTCTAGATTGGTCTTTTCAAGACCTGTTATGGATGGGAAACATAATAATGACACTATTTAAATACATTTTCTGTATAAATCTGGAATATTACAAAGTATAAGATCTTTTCAAATGTCACTGTAAGTTTGAGGTAATAGGAGTCAAAATTAAGACAGGATTTGTTATCTCAACACTTTTCCATCGCCTCCCACAGTCTTCTCCTCTTCTCATGTGTCATATCCAAAATCCAGAGATGACATCTCCATGCCTTTTGCCCACACACTGTATCATGTACAGGAAATAAACCTCACACAATGAGAGCACAGTAGTGGGAATCCTGGGGGCGGACAGGTATGTTGAGAGCATTGTGGAAATAAGCTTCTGTCAAAGCAATGTCTCAGCTCTAAAGAGCTCAAGCAGATGGCTCAAGTCAGTACGCCTTCAGGGGAGCAGCGTGCCATAACACTCAGGTGGGAAACAGAGTGGAAGCTGCAAATCTTCATTCCAACGGAGAGGGTCAGCGGTGGATGTGTTTAAAATAGGATGTGTGTTTTTCTAATCGCAAATTTGGGATTGCTGTAATACAGGTGGTCCGCAGGAGCAAAGTGAAGACCCCGCAGCAGCTAAACAAACACATGGTCGCCAGGTGCAGAAGGAATCTGGTAGAGCTGATAAAATGCTTCTCATAACGAAGAGGGATCCCTTTTAAATGCAAGGTGGGTGAAACTTAGGCGGCGAAACACAATGCTGCATTATGGGCTTTCAGAGGAAGCAGAAGTTTTAAACCAAACTGTCCTGTCAGCAAAATATAGTTGGAGAGCAGTTTGTGCAAAATACATGATGTGTGAATGTGTTTGAGGCAAAGAGAAAATATCAATGGTGACATTTCATCCTCGTGCTGTCACAGTTGCTGAGTGGTCACCTGCATCCAAACCCTCTAAAAATACAGTGAGAGCATATTGTCTTCTTGTTGACCTCTTAAACTCAACTGACCTACCAGGGTCACCCGTGACAAGCTCATGCTGTGCAGCCAAACATTGATCACGCTCACAGAGCTTTATTTTGGATTCTAGTGTAAATTCAAAACAAACAGTAACCATGTCAGGATGAATGTGTCAGCAAATGTGTTAAAACAATACAAGACATTTAGAGTAGATCATTTCAATCCCATGGAATGGTGCAACAAAAACAAAACAATATATTTGAATAAAAATCAAGTAAAGTAAAAACAATAAAGTTTCAATTGAATTGTTACAGAGTAAACACAATGTTGTCTGACGGATGGAAAGATTATTCTTCAACCATAAGTAAGCTAAGAAATAAAAGAGGAAACTGCACATGAAGGAGTTAATTGTTGAACTACAACATGACCGATGTTAGAAAAACTATGTGCTTTTCAACAATCTCAATTCCATGCCATGTGGACTAAGAGCCATGCAGGTGAGGTTGTTCTCAGGTTCAGCTGTGGTTTGAGCTTCATACTAGCATGATGACATCACGTTGACAATGGTAACGTGCTGGTGGAGCGTTGCATTTACCTCAGAAGTCTGAAGATGGATTTTGGAATGACGCCATATCCGTGTTGACCACGTACCAGTACAAGAAGTCGGAAAACCAGTTCTCGCCAGGTTCGCCTTTGTTAGCCAGTGTTAGCAGCATCCAGTGATCCACTAGGCAGTAGTTTGTGCATACAAACACCAAAGCTGATGTGTGTAAGACTGATATAACGACACAGACAAGATAGAAGTGGTCATAAATGTTATATTCTACAGGTCTCCCAGCTGTGGTAGCAGAGCGTTGCCATCTTGGATTTTGAGATTGCGGTCGGTGAGGTGTGCAAATCGACTTCAGGGGGCGCTCCAGTTGAAATTTGCAATCGGGAAATTGGAAATTCCAACTTTCCAGTTCAAATCGAACACACCAGAGATATTCATTATATTTAGCAGGTATAATGTTCACTATGTTCAACCTCTTCATTTAGGTTGTTGGCATGCTAATACTTGCAAAAGACAAAGAGCAACTGAAACTAATGGAACAGTGATGAGCTAAGTATTGATCAACATAAACTGTTGAGTGGATGTTGCTACATGAAAAGTCCGGGGGGTCCCTGACCCTGAGGAGGGCCGACAGACTGCTGACATTGATATCACTGGCTGCTAGTAGCCTGGCTGAAACACAAAGCCTATTTTGGGACGCTGTAGTCTACAGCTGCTTTACATGAAGCATTGTTTATCATGTCATATATTTGCATCATGCTGTTATCCTCAAACTGAGGCCAGCTGCCAGTCCCTGTCCTTGATTTGCGCATGGTGCATCGCTAATGAGATCATTTGCCATGAGGCTGAGCTGAACTACGCATTCTCGGACAGCACGACTCGACCGCCAGTGGTCTGTCCGGCATTATCTTTATAAAATGATAAATTAAGGTATGTAGCCATCAGTCTTTGCTAAAGCGAGAGACCGGTGATAGTTGTGTCTGCCGGATTACAGATGAGAGAGGGATCCAAAGAAAAACAGAAAAAGCTGAGCGTCTGATGCATGAAGGGATGTTTTCTGTCGGCGAAGCGAGCTTCAGACGCTGCAAGATGAAGGGAACTGAAAGCAAATCTCATCTATTAGTCATGAGGTTTAGTGTGGACTAGAGTGTATCTGCAGAGCTTTGTGTTGGGGCTGTGAGTGATTGTGCAGTGCTGCATTACTCCACAGCATGCGCCCTCCCCGCGCCTGCATGCCTCTCCCTCCTCTTCGCCGGGTTCCTCCTGGCTTGGCTCGATAATGTTGAGTCATAAGGTGGGAGGGAGAGTCGCCTCCCTCGCTCCTGGAGCTTTGAAGATGAAAGGTGGAGCTGATCACATTCATTTTGGGCTGCAGAGTTATATCCTTCCTCTCAGATTTATGGGGTGGAGTTATTTCAGGAGAATCGTGTGGTTTCAGACCCTCTATAATAAAGGCCTCCCTCCCAATTATGTCGAGTTTAAACTCTGTCAAGATGTTAAGAGATACTGAGGCCAAAGTCCGAGTGCCGTTTCTCACAGAAAAATGTGTCCAGAAACCAGAAGTACTGAAAAAGGCCTAGAAATGTTTTTATATGTTGTTTTAACATTTCATTTGAAAACCAAGTATCGACAAGACATCACCCTTTTCATGAGGAAAGAAACAGTCCTATTTTCAGCTTTGTGACAAAGCTTTCTTCCACACTATCCAGTGGGTATTGAATAGTTCATTCAGCCTGAGAAAGAGAAGAGTACGAATATTTTATCTGAAGAATTCAAAACTGCCAAATTTGGAGATGCATGCAACTCTGCACACTGTCAGGAACACAGTTCTGATGGGGAAATAATGAATTTATTAATTCATAAATGTTTCATTTACTGGTTTACAGGAAGTAAAAATGAAATGCAGTGAGAATAAACCATCCTGGAAATGGCCAATGTGCAACAGGACCTGCAAATGAAATCTTTACATCCTATCTCACAGGCATAAAATGTAGCCAGGAGGTTGCATATGTAATTAACCTTTGAACTGATGGAGCTACTATAGCTGTATTTGCATGTTTAACTCTATTTATAGAGCTATTCTCTTCTGAACTGGCAAACATTGCTCTCACTGTATGTTGTTTATTGCTTAATAAAAACTGTGTATAATAAAAACTCCATTAAGTGGATCATTCACATTTATATAGTGCTTTTATGCGAAGTCCACATTTCTTTGTTTCGCTTGATATTTATATTAAATTTATTTGACTTTTTTTCGTTTCTTCTGGTTTAACATTGTCACCTGTCTTACCTTAAGTTCACCCAAAAGTGAACATTCAGTCAGCGTCTCCTCATGACAATTAGAAGTTGAGTGAAGTTCCACAGTTGTTTAGTAAAACTCTGCAATGCTGTTATGCTGTGAATCTCCAGAAATGTACGGACTCTGAAACTTCACCCCGCTTCTATCGACATGAGGGTTAGTAGATAGTGTCTGGACTTTCATTTTGGGTTGAACTTTTCCTTTAAGATGCGTGCTATATTACGATCTTTGATAGACAGTGAATCGTTAATGAGCATGAAAACAATGTGAGTCAATTGGGAAATTTTGGTGCAACATGAGCGACAGCACCCTCCACCACCATCATCAAGACGTCACGTGAGGGGAATCGTTTCTGGATGAACACTGCTCATCTCTCCACTTGAGTTCAAGAGGCTCTTAGAAATTGTACAAAGCAGCAATGAAGCCGTTCTGGCACTCACGACGGCCATGCCTTCAACCCATCTGTAGAGGGATTGGCTGGTTTATCTCAGCTATTCCCTAACAGAGACGTCAGAGGACTTACTGTATGTTTGTCCGATGATTATTCCTGTCAGTTGGCAGGTGTGAATTGTTTTGGACGACTTGCCAGCAGGCTTGCATCCACTGTTTGTGGTGTCACGTCACTCATTCTGAGGCACAATGACTCAAATCCAAAAAATGTCACATTGTTGTGTTCTGAGGTCGTGAATATGGTCTATTAAAGCTGAATAGAGATAAAAGAAAACGATGAAATCACATGAACATGTCTGTGCTACAGTACGGTCAAAGGATATCTGGTGATATTAGGAGATAGCATCACAGTTACTGTCGTATTTTCTCCAACCAGTTCCAAAGATAATCAGAAATGAGCTCTCTGCTAGTGATCCATGTGTGCAGTGATATTTATGCCCAAGTATGGCACTGCAATGTGTGATGCTGTCACCCTCCACTGAGCTCCAAGGCTCTGTCGGAAGTCGCATGTTTGGCTATATTTAGACAAAATAACAGTTTGATGTATAGTGAATAGGTAGAGGAGAAGTAGATGATGCTACAGGAGAAATTTGGGGACGGTTTAATTATTTGTTCTAGTCTTCGTGAGAATCCATTGTCACTGAAAACACTTGAAGCAGCCCACAGGCACCATTGTGTGTGAAGGAGCAAACCTTTTCTTCTCGTCTGGAAGGAGCGAGTGCCTGACACTCAAAAGTACGCTGTCCCCGAGGGTCGAAACACAACAACGTTATAAAAACACAATTTGGAAAAACACAAAAACATCTTGGAAAACTAATTAATGTTTCACAAAACTCAAAATTTCACATAAAACTTGACAAGACTTTGGAAATGCAATTCAGCATTTCACAAACACAAAACATTTGCAAAACACAACGTGAGAGAAGACAAATCAGCATTTCGCAAAACACAACAATGTCTTGGAAAACAAATCAACATTCAACAAAATGCAGCAACATTTCATCTCTGATCGGACAGTCCCTCATGACGGATCCATGTGCTCCTGTTTCTACCGTGTACAACTCTCAGTCCTGATTCCTCCAATTGTGCTTTCACTGTTCCAAGGGCCATTTTAAAGGGAAGATTTATATATTTTGGATGGAGATCCACCTTCAACACTCATTGAAAGTGATCACGCTGTGTCCTCAGTGTGTGGACACTTGGCAGGGAGCAGCCACAGTGTGCTGTCCAGGCACACTCGCGCGCACACTGTTGCATAACGTGACGTGATGGTGCCGGGGGCAGTTATCGGCTGGCTGGTGCACAGACGCTGCTGCTGTGGCTCTGATCTGTCTGACATGGGATAAACACGGTGTCAAGCCTCACGTGTACAGTGAGAGAGGGAGCTTATGTGGTCGGGAGGAGAAAATGTGCTGCTGTCACATGCTGCACATCTTTGTTTACATCTCAGCCAGCAGCAGTGTGGTGACAGCTGGGCAGCATTGTTCCTCCATGTGCTCCGGAAGCTTGTTAAAATTTAAAAAATAATGGACGTAAATAGACACAAAAGAAATCTGATTTGTGACGAGGAAGATGAGGTTGTAAGGTGATCCTCGCACCAGGATCTAACGCCGGTGGTTAGAGTTCCGCTACTCAGCAGGGTGTTCAACTTGTTCTGGTGAGAAACAGAAGTTTTCATGTCGGTAAATGACAGCTACAGTCTGAAGTCGTGCGCGAACACTTTGCCAGCAGCTGGCGTGCTATTCCCAGAGCTCGCTCCCTTCTAAATCGCAGGATTCTCGTGCATCTGTGAGGAGACAGCGAGGGAACAGTGAGCAGATGCTGATCATTAGCACAAGAATAACATGGAGGCCCATTTCCACGGTGGTGACCAGACAGCACCGAATCTAGACATCTGCCTGAACACCTGACAGGAGCATGCACGAGGCAGTGGCTCGTCATAGTTCTGTGACGAGGTAAATGTTTTTTAAATCGACATGTAGATTTAGAGCAGTTGAGATGTCACAGTCCCACAGAGTGAGCTGCCAGTGCTGTCACTGTCGGTCTGAGATAATGATGCCAAGTCTTTGAATGTGATGTGTTTGAATGTATGAGAGCTAACTTCATGGAAATAGGATCATTAAATGACTCAATCTTTATGGTGGTTTCAAACTGGGGTCTGGGGACCAACTGAGGTCCCTGAATGGGTTGTAATGGCTCCCCAGCAGGAGGAGGAATAGAATAGTTTAACTTTTATCACATTTTTTTTTATAGTCTGATCACAGTTGACTACTTGAACGTTTTTTTTTTTTAAAAGATTGAACATAAAAATGACTCAAAGGGGGTTCTTAAAGACATAATCATTTCAAAATCTGGGTCTGTTATAATGTGCATCTATTGTAGGGACATGAAAAAGGTTTGGGAACAACTTCCCTCAGAGGTCCGTTTACTCGATGTTCTGAAGATTTTGACCAGATCATACTCTCCTCATCAGCAGATGTTGTTTTGCTCAGTCATCATTGAATTAAAAAGGTTCAAACTTATTGTAATTCTGAGGTGTTTTTTGGCAGGGCCTCTAGAAAATGTCCAAGAATTCGTAACAAATGAGCCACATCAGCTCAAAACACGCAACTGACTTTAATGAAGTGGTTTCTACAAGATAATAACCCCACCCCCCTTAGAATCGGTCAGGTGAGAGCTGAGCAAACAGAAAAAACCCTGATTTCCAAAATTGGACAGAGTTTGTATAAGACATACATTGGTTTTAGTTGAGGCTTTAAATTTAAATGCTAATTTGGATTTTACTTTTAATCACCATTTGTATCTTAATGTTTGTCCTTCCTCTTGTCTATGTTTTGTCCAGGATTTTATTCTCTGCTATATTGACACGAGGTCTCCATGTCGATGTATGTGATTTAAAATAAAAGTTAATTAATGAATATAGACTTATCTTCGCATACAAACTGCATTTTTCACTTATCAGAGTGAACAAAAGGATCATTTTCTTCTGTACATGCAGATAAGAGGAACAAAGAAACCATGATTTCAGCCTCGCGATTCTGCTGAATTCTTTGTTTCACCCCACTGAGTGCCCAGCATGAGGCTGTCTGAAGGCAAGCAGCAATTCTGAGTTTCTCATGAGTGAGTTTGCCTGTTTGAAGAGTTCATTATGAAGAAAAGAGGAAAAAGCAGCGTATCACTGTTTAAAATATCTTTAATGGTTCAGTTGGTATAGGATTTGGAAGCATTAAGTCAAGACATGGTCAGCAGCCATACAAAACGAAACCAACTAGTCGATGTCGACTGAGAGAAAAATAAAAATACAAAGGCAACACACAAAAAAAACTCTAAAAGAAAAAAAAAAAAAAAAACTTAACAAAAAAGGACAATTAGGCAACGTCAGGTCATCACAGTAAAAAGATACATCGATCCTAGTCAAATTCAACAGCATGCTGAAAATAAAACCGGTAGCATTTCCAATGATGATCACACACGCACACATTCAGACACAGACACATTCATTCATCCACGACTTGAACGAAGGCTGCAGAACAACCCTGATAGGTCAAATGTACAGTAAGACGCCTTTTAGAGGAAAAAAATGCATAGACAAATAAAGAATGTTTTAAAACAAAAGTAAACATGAAAAGACAAATGTCTTCGTCAGCATGACACACCTGTTGGCTGTTTACATTTGCGATGATTGCTGAGGACATTCAAATAGAATTTATTGCCAACAAGATAGAAATGGATAACAGTTTACCCATTTGAAAAAAAAAAGAAAAAGATTTGTATTTTTTTTTTTTCTGAAACATTTTAAAAGAGCTAGTAGCTTCCACGAACGTCAAGAATGTACAAACAATGGTCATTGTGGCAAGGCTTCAAAGATCCTCCACTTGAATGAACATTATAAACCACGAGGCAGACATGCTTGGCTTCAGAACATTACGTTACAATTATTTTAAGTTATACAAGTTAACAAACTGTACTTAAAACACATTAAATATTGAGCATGTCACTAGAAAAACATGTCGATTGTTAACAAATATTTCATTTGAGCTATTCCAGTTGAGTCAATTAACACAGAGAAGGTTTCGTTTTTTTTTAAGTCACAGAGGGAATAAAAACAGGATTACAAAGGTTTCTTTTATCCATTGAAACAAACATAGAATCTCTGTGCTAAATATCAAAATGTATTTTTTGCAAATATCCCATCGATAATAGTGCAAGAGATACAGTACTGTCAGAAATAGCACACAGTTCTTATGTTTAGTTACAGGTAGAAAAAATTTAGAGTTTATGTGTTTTAGTGTGAACAAAGAGCCGCCGCTGATGACATGAAGGAGCGACTCATGTTAGGACTTCACTATCTACTGGTTCTCCATGTTTAATGATGTTTTGGAGGAACTGGGAGTCAATTCAGTAAACAATAAATTACAACTACAGCTTGTCTTATCAATTGTCTTGATCATTATGTTAATTTTATCTTACAGATAAAAAAAAACAAAAGTACAATTGGCACAATCAATTCATTATTGTATTTTTCCAACTATCTGTACAATAATTAAAAAAAAAAAAAAAGGTTTTACATGTCACAATAACCCAAAACCAGTGTGTGTTTGGGGAGAATGTGTACACCTGTGTTTCATGTGATTATATCTGCTAGTGTCTTTTTAATTCTTGTAGCTTTCTTCAGGAGAAAAGCACTGTTGCACTCTCAACAGCCTCAGGTTCAAAATAAAGCAGCAGAAGAACAAACGAGGCCTCATTTATAAAAGTGTACAAAGAAGAAAAACTGTGCGCGCTCATCTTAACTTAGAAAATCACATCAATCATGACACGAGCGTCATTATCCCGCCCTGTTAATTCCCACAATTAAACATGAAGGATTAATGGTGGGCCTGTTGTGAGTTTTAATACACACATCAATCAGCACGACATTCTAGTGTTTGTACTTGTGAACAACACTGCAAATGCAGAAAGAGAAATAGAGAAAAAGTTGTTGAGTATGCTAAACTGATCTCTTTTGCTTTTGTTTATATTTCTAGTATGCCTCATAAAAAGATGATCAGAAAACCAAATGATTCTAAAATGAATTAGCAAGATTGATGCAGAAAAGAACATCTTGTAGCTGCAAACTGATCAAGAAAAACAGGTCGATGTCACTGGAACGTCTGGCTTCTACAGCTGACTCTCCGCTGCACAAAAGCGATTAAATAAACAGGCCAGAATTTGATCTAAAGTGAAAATAATTATCTGAGAAGAATCATAAACACATTGGATTTTATTTGACTACTTTGCCTGCTTGGGAGATGTACGCTTCTTTTTATACACATGAAATGTTTATAAATGAGGCCCCTTGTGTGACGGAATACAAAAAGCCTTCATAACTAAACAGCTAAGTCAAAAACAATTTCAGCCCCATTAGGGTAAGCAGAAATAATTAAAATCTCTCCCCTAACAATCATCACATTCGCTGCTTGACCAAAACTATATTTCTCTTTGCTTCAATCAGCTGCTGACTGGTCAATTCCTCCAGCGACCACAGCAGATATAACACGTAACACTGCCTAAAGTCTCAACACAGACGAAATAATACAAAAACCATCAAAAAGAAAAAAAAAAAACTACATTTGATATTCATCCACACAATCTGTGA
>OMLP01014295.1:0-11128 GCA_900302685.1 Spondyliosoma cantharus
CGGAGATGCTACATCCCTCTGTGTTTTTGCCTGGAGTCTGAAACATGCCGCTCCAGAGGGGCAGCTCTTGCACAGCTGCGCCTTCTTCACTCTGTCATGCACTTCCTCCCATATGTACAGTACGCTCTTCCTGTTTAGGTCATGACACTGCAGAGATGGGCCGTGTTTTCCATAAAAGTATCTCTGATAGAAAATCTAGGTTCAGAGTTGCAGCGCTGGTGTTATAAACCCTGTAGCTGTTTCAGATGACCCCATTTTAACTGTACTGGACCTGCCTACAGACAGTGAGTCATGTGGCTGTAATCTGCTATATAAAGCAGAACGACACACGACAAATCATTCAGCCACTGTTTGACTGAATGAACGCCCTACACTGCTCAGACTTTCGATCAGAAGTCTCACTTTTTATTGACCATTCACCCAACGACGCAATTTCAGCTTTATAAATACAGTATTAAATCCCTCAGAATAAACTCTCCCTCATAAAGCAATACACGGATATCCAGGATGTCAACACTTCAAGCACCAGGAGCGCTCCAGTGTGAGAGCCCACATGATCACCGTGTTGATGTTGTTCCTGGGACATCATAATTAATGTTGGTCCAGGTCAGGACTATCACTGCAACCAACCAATCATGTGTTTGTGATGATAGCTTTGTGACTCGAGGAAAAAGACCTGAGAAATACGCACATGTGGGAAGTTAGCCAACGTATCACGTGTTGAACGAAATGTATATTTCACCCCACGCCTTGTTTTCCTAAACCTAACCAAACATTTGTGTGGCCTTAACCCAAGGGCGCCAAAGCTGTTTCCCTTCAAGGGCCAAAACGGAAACTTCGAGGTGGAATATGCAAGAATTTTAAAATGATCAACTAGTGTTACGAAATAACAGTTCTGACATTATGGCGTCTATGTGTTGTGTTGCAGAGGTATTTACAGAAGTTAGCATGCTAGCCCTTCCCGGTCCAAAGCTTCTGTGCTAGCGGTGTAAACACCAACACTCTCTTCATGCACAGCTAACTGAGCTAGCATGCTAACGGTACCCGCAGTTTGCAGTTATTCTGTTGATATATTGCCCCCCCATTTGTTTTGAGGATGAACTCGACTGGATGACATTTCTTGCATATTGCACCTTCGATGGTGGTTGGGTTCAAAAGAATAAGCGGACAGTGTAATATGTTCCAATCCAGAAGCGAAACCTGGTCCACTGGGTTAGCATACTTATCCCATTCAGCCACAAAGGCTTGCTGAAATACCAAGGTCCTGGAACAACATTAATTATGATATTCTCGGCACAACACCAACACGGTATCAGATAGACCACGAGAGCCACAATGAATCTGTTAATAACTTGTGTATATGAGGTCCACATGACTTTAGCATCCGTACAGACAAAGTCGCCCCTCCCAGACTCGGATATCAAACAAGCTGTCTCCACACATGTCCACATGACTTGGTGACTCGGTTTAGTCAGTAGTGTTGTCCTGGTTCACCGTAGCTTTCAGTGGGCATTTAAGGCACGTCCATTGTCTGCTGTTTACCAGGCCGCAGTCTAATTTGTAGGTTTTATGAAGACCAACTCGGCGTTGTCCAGAGGCGACTGCGGTCGTCTTTAAACTCCACTGCCAGCATGATTGCTGTGTAAAGAATGTTTACTCAGTTCATTAAGCTACACAGCAAGTTCATTGTATGTGAACAGGCAGTCCCCAAAAGACTACATCTAACTGTAAATCTGACGTATTTATGTTCCCCCGGGGAGAGAGGGGGTGGATGTACTTTAACTCAGCATGTTTGCCTTTTTTTTTACATGATGGATAATGGGGCTGAGAAAGAGACGAGTACGACCATATATGTCCAATGTCTGTGATAATGCTGCATCAGACCTTTTTCCACACCGAGCACAAACTGAAACTCCAAGCAACACGATAGTTATGCATATTGCACCCAAGTTCGAGCTTTAAAAGGCCAGATGGTAATTAAATGCATCTAGATCTGTACGCAAACAAAAATGGAAATATCTCTTTGCTGAGATAACCCTCATATTGTGTTTTAATTGCAGAAACACACAAAAAATGCAGAGATAGATAACAGATGTGGGAAGTAGGTCAAAGCAAAGAACAAACTCATTGACGCTGCTGTTTCTTCTCCCCCGTTCGTCTCACAGTTTTTTCGGTTTTCGCTCATAAATGGTCCAAACGTTTCAATGTCATCTGCACATTAGCACATCTGGACTGGATTTGCACCGGCCAACAATTGCGGTTTTGTGGTTTATTCTAGGAGTGATTTGTCATAGCGCTCGAGGTCTTCACTTGGCTCTGAGTTTAATGTGTGCGTTCGGTGCAGCGGAGGATTGCAGGGCCTGTGTGACATTAAACCAGTAATGTGCTTTATCTATAATAGCCGACCGCCTCTGGTTTTCTGTGTTTCTGGGTATGTAGAGACGGCGCTGTTTATGGGCCAGGCAGATGGGCGGCGTTCTGCGGCGGTTACTGCCCAAGCTGTCCTGTGATTAGGAGGTACAGCTCCAAATGGATACTCGCTAAGATTGGGTTTTTAAAACCTTGTGGTGGAGAAATAGGTCATCTGGAAACTCTGCTATGGCATGGAAATGTTGCGATTGGGGACGGTTACATTACCTCATAGGGGAAGGTGTGCTCTAAACACTGCTGCCCACTGAAAACTAAGCTAAAAACACTTAGTGGAAAGCCTTGCTTAACACTATCTAATCCTTTTCCAGTCTCAAGGAAACAACTCTAATGACAACTTGAAGGATAATTCCAGTTTGTTGCAACTTGAGCCTTATTTCATAGTTTGGTCTTTTTTATTGTTTGTATTCATAGATTAGTCCCCACCTCGACTCCTAGATTTGCCAAACATATGTGGGAGAGAACAAAACTTCAACTGTAAAATGATTTCCCAAACTGTCCTTTGTACTTTCTGTAATTTTCATGTGTCGCAAGGGCGTATCATGGTGCTGACTGTTAATCCAGCTAAACTGTTGTGCCATCAAGTAAAAGATCAAGTTTTCTTACCCTGTCATGTAACCATGTTCCCGTTGGGGCAGTGGCATTCACATGACTGTCCCTCCAGAGACCGGATTTTGTGACCAATTTGCGAACAAGTGTAATTTCTTTTTAATTCAACCCTAACCCTAACATACGTAACTGAGGTCACGTATGTTATGTGACCTGAGATACGTCAATAAAGTAACATATGTTGCCCACCGACTTCGAGAGTTGGGAGCGAGAACATGTTGCCCAATGACCACAGTACGTCGCTGATATGTCCCGGTGTATCCAAAAAGTATGGTGCAAACAGATTACATTGAAATGTTAACAGTGAGAAAATATGGCACTCAGTAGAGCACATACCTCCGCCAAGGACTCACAGTCCCCTTTTGTACATACTCATAGAAACCAGTCACCTAAATGCACCTTGAATGATTCACCATGAATGAATCCCTGAGAAATTGATTAAAAATGTCAAAAAACACCCTGTATTGCAGTGTTCTTTTCCGGATTCGAGTTTGTAAAGTGCCACATCCTGCATGCTTTTCTTTGGCTCACATGTGCTAATGCAACGTGCTGTTTTGTGTCCAGGACCTGTGTGGAGCCTCCACCTGTGACACTCTCGGCATGGCTGATGTTGGCACCATGTGCGACCCCAAGAGGAGCTGCTCCGTGATCGAAGACGACGGCCTACCTTCAGCCTTCACCACTGCTCACGAGCTCGGTGAGTCACACCAACACCACCCACCATCCATTCAGCATACATTATTGCTGTTGTGTGTCCTCTAATGTGAGTGCATTTGAACAGATTGAAGTATCCATGCATTCATGAAGTACATCTGACATCACATTCCCTCTCGACAGGGCACGTGTTCAACATGCCACACGACAACGTGAAGGCCTGCGAGGATGTGTTTGGGAAACTGCAGGACAACCACATGATGTCTCCCACCCTCATCCAGATAAACCGCACCAGCCCCTGGTCTCCCTGCAGCGCGGCCATCATCACTGAATTCCTGGACAGTGGGCACGGTGAGTTTCCTGCGACCCCTGACCGCCGTGTTTGACTGCAAACAGAATTGCAGAGCGTTTGAAGAGGTGTGAAGCCAAAGTGAGGTCAGACACAAAATGTTATTAAAGGAGAACTCCATGTATTTTTTACACATCAAAGCCTGTGTAGAGAGTTCTAGAAAATAAGGATGTTAATGATTAATGCTTAATCGATTAATCAGCGTTGAGATTGTAACCGATTAAGAATATTTTAACCAACAATCAGAGATGGGCACAAATACTTAAAGGTGCAACATGTAAGAATCTGTCAAATTCATACTCCAAACAAATAGGGGGCAGCATATCACCAGAGTAACTGCTAACTGCTGTTAACTATAGCTGCTCTTGGCTAGTTAGCTCAGTGAGCTGTGCAGCAAGCAATTCAGAACTGGAAGCTCAGGTGTACAGGAGCTTTGGACCGGGACAGGCCGGGGCTCTGCAACACAATACAAATGCTTCGTAATGTCAGAACTGCTATTTCTTCCATTCTGCTAATAATTTCAGTTAATTTTCAAATGTTTTCAACTACAATTCGGGCATATTGCTCCTTTAAGTTGATCATTCAGGTTACTTTATCTGCTCTTTTAACTCCTAATTTAGCCATCGCTGGTTTTGCAACATAGATCATGTCAGTGTATAAAACAGTTTTCTAATGGAAAATGAGTAAATGAGTAACCAACAATCGATTGTTAAGGCAGCAGACTATCAATAACAGGATTTGCTTACATGTTTTAATCCTCACCACTATATGTGAACAAAGTTGTTGAAAGTAATGTGTGGCTGCTGCAGGACTAGCAATTTAAAAATGAAATAAATGTGGGGGTGGCTGCGAAAGAAGTGAGCTCCTCGTCTCTGCTTGAGGCTAGCAGCTCGAGGCTACATTAGCTGCTAGTAGCGTATCAACTGAACTGTTGGGGGCTTGGTTGCATTGTGTAATGCAGGTGTCGAGGAAGAAGAATGCATGGAATATCTGTTTCCGCTGCATCGATTTTACAACTCTTTTTCTGTCCATTGTTAGTGCGATAATGTTACAGGAGTGCAATGCTAAATCGCTGGAATACTCTTTTAAGGGACCTTGAGGCAGCCAACAAACATGCAGTTAGGCGATGATTGCATTAGGCGAGCACACACTCATTCTATTATTCACGTAATTAGACCCTTCACGGTTCTGTTTGTCACGTCCATGCTGTTGTTGAAAAGCAGCAGAGGCGCTCTTATTTCCACATTTTCTGGGATTCACTCGATTGTTTCGGCTCATTAGCCTCTTGATGCGCAACATGACAAGAGTCATTCGAGGCAAATGCAAAGTGAGGGCATAAACGAATTTCAGCATCCATCTATGCTTCCAATGTGACATCTGCTGAAGTACCCTGCTCCTAGAGAAAGACGAGCAAAAGCCAAAAGAGAAATGTATTCGGTTGGACGCAGATTGTTTGCCAAGCAGGCCAGACCACAGGACTTGGCCTTGGAGCGATGCTAAACGTTTGTTTTAAAACTGCCCCCACATCTGTCCCAAATTAGAGGGCTCGTTCTGGGGAGAGTCACCACAGTGGTTTGGACTGCGAGGTGTATCTGCCCAGTGTTTCCCATGCAGGTTTGCTCCAAATAGACAAACGTTTTTTTGCCTCTCTTGGTCCCCATTGTAGAGAAAAGAACACAAACTGAAGCGGAACATTTTTGTCCTGACAGAGAGTGATTTCCACCTAACAATGAACTAGAACTTGGTTTCTCCTGGCCGTCTGTCATAAATCTAGACTTCGAGAAGCAGAGGGGAGAAAAAAAAAAAAAAAAAACACATGTCGCCACATGTTTGAGGCCGTTTTTTGTGCAGTTCTGGCCTCAAAATCATTTGTAACCTGTTAATTTTCCACATACACACGCACAACACATGCTATTGTTATTGGTTAGTGCTCGTCGGAGAGACTGTAGGAAGGAAGAGGCGTGTTCTGGCTCCGTCAGTGTAGAGTGACTTGTTTATACGCTATTGTATTATCAGTTAATCAGCGTGTTTCTTCTGCCAAATTTGCGGTGAAATGGTAGGAAGCAAATTTCAAGCTCATTCACTCACTGCCTTATAAACTGTTGTGATTCCACCGCAACACGAGAGGCATAATAAACTGTTCAAAGTGGGTAAACACAATCCCCCCCCCTTGTTTTAGATGTGCGAATTCCCCATAAGGGTGAGAAACTAAGTGATAAAAAGCTCCTCCTGGAAGCCTCCTGGATCTTTCATGTTTCCAGGCACCTGCTCATCAAACTCTAGCCTGTTCCTGGAAAGGTTTTTTCTGTGTGCCACTGATTGTAAATGGACCCCGTGTCTTTGACCTTTGCACTGATAGCTCCCTGCATGTCACTCTGGTAAAGAGTTTAAAGCTGAAGTCTCTCTCTTTAACACATCATTATCCCTGCAAGTCATGCATCAACAAGAATGGGATCAAACATGAGCTGGTGGGCTTGTCGGGAGAGTTTGAGGATGAAATAGGGGTGGGGGCGACTGTTTGTGGGGTTATGTCTGTGTGTGGGATGCGGCATACACAGCATGGGCTGCATCAAGCAGTACTTTGACTTCAAAGAGCCCAAATCACAAGGGCGATGGTTGCTTACTGCCCCCAACCCACAATCCCACGCACCCACATCACACACATGCATTTAATGAAAAGCACAGTGGAAATACTGAGGAATCAATATTCAGTTCTGACTCAAAGAAAGTCAGGATGCTGTGTTAGAAACATAAATAAAACCTACAAAGTACAGAAAAGCCATGAAACCAGAGGTGACAGTTTGTCTTGCTTCCCCTCTTCTAGGGGAATGTTTGCTCGACCAGCCCCAGAAGCCCCTGGTCCTCCCTGACGTGCTGCCGGGATCAACCTACAGCCTCGACCGTCAGTGCGAGCTGGCGTTCGGAGAAGCCTCCAAGCCCTGTCCTTTTATGCAACCGCCATGCGGCCGCCTGTGGTGCACAGGGAAATCCAACGGCAATTTGGTGTGCATGACCCGTCACTTCCCCTGGGCGGACGGCACCCACTGTGGGGACGGACAGGTCTGCGACAGAGGGGTCTGCTCCGACAAACAGGCCAAAAATGCGAAGGTAAGGCTCACACAGGTTCTTGTTGTCAACATGTACCTTAACTGGGGTGTGATTAAGGAGGGTCCTTGTTGTTATCATCGACCTTTATAAAGATGGGCGACATGTCTCCCTCTGTACAAAAATGAAGCCAGAATATCCCCAGCACAGTAGCTGCCTCCTGATCTTGTGTCGTCTTTTGCAGATGGCGCAGTAATGATCAGGGTGGGAGCTGCGGTGTTGACTGCCCGCCCCACTGCATTGTGACTTGAACATAAATCAGTGACAAGTTTATGTTCTATTCTGCAGCCGGCCGCCAGGCGATCAAGTTTTTTGGCTTCACTTTTGGGGATGTTCCTTTTTATATGATAGCAAAAGAATAACACGCCCTGCTCCGAGTCGTATTGGCAAGTACCACTTGGCTTGGTTAGCTTCAAGGCCCCTGGGGCGAGAGAGTCCCGTCATCCCTGTTCACTCTAATGGACCATTTTTTCACAACAGTGGTGTATCATGGAGCCTCTATATGGTTCCCGGAGGCTACCTGCAAATACCTAGTAGCCCAGTGCTGTAATGAATAATGTTTTAACTACAGACTGCCAAACATTGGACTTCTCTCTCTCTTTATAATGCATTTAAGTTGAAATCTCCATTTTACAGTCAGCATTTTGAACATCCGTTGCTCAGGTTCGCTTTAGCCATGAGCAGTGATGATTGGTTAGGATAAGATTATAATGTAGGCTAATCAGAGGCAGAATAGGAAATGCAATATTCTTTAGTGACCTGTCATCATGTCGTCCAACCCCTATATAAAACTTTCTGCAATATTTCCCTGTTTTTTGTAATGTATTTCCAGGTGGACGGCCGCTGGGGTAAGTGGGGCCTGTTCGGTTCCTGCTCGCGTACATGTGGAGGCGGCGTCCAGCTATCGAAGAGAGAGTGCAACAACCCAGTTCCGTCAAACGGTGGTAAATACTGCCAAGGGGTTCGGGTCAAATACCGCTCCTGCAACCTGAACCGCTGCTCTGACACAGGTACGAGTGGTTCAAAACAGACAACTATGTCCTACGACATTTTTTCCCCTTGAGCGTTCCCACCTCTCACCTTCTGTACTCTCTCCCTCCCTCGCCCCCGTCTGCGCAGGTAAGACTTACCGTGAGGAGCAGTGTGAGATCGGTGGGCAGAACTTCAACAGTAACCGAGTCGCCCACTCGGTGGTGTGGGTGCCCAAGTACTCTGGAGTGTCTCCCGATGACAGGTGTAAACTCATCTGCAGGGCTAACGGCACGGGCTACTTCTACGTCCTTGCACCAAAGGTAAACCTCAGGTGTATTCTCCGATTCGCCCGAACAAATGTAAAGATAGTTTGATTGGTGAGGACACAAAGGTCTGTATAAAGTGAGGTTAGATTTTGGGATATGAGGCTAAGATAATGGCGGGTGAAAGTGATGATGCATCAGCCAGATGCCTCTGGCCCGAGTGCGAAAAATGGGGGAAGGAATGAAGCAGAGGAGTGCAGCTCAGCTCTTTCAGATAGCAGGGTGTGGAGTGAGCTGTAGCAGCAGCGAGACTGAGTTCACACTTCACTCCATCATACCGGCTGAGGAGGAGTAGATAAGAGCTCTCAGAGGACACGTAGCTCTGAGTCACAGAGCAGCTGGAAGTTTTAACCACAGAGTCACGACTGGAACTGAAAACTGGGTTTGGAGTAGTTTCTGAGTACGAGTTACCGCAGAACGTTCAGAGTGTGGTGCATTGTGGGGCAGTTTCTAAGTATGATACATCTTTGGAAAGAGGAAAACGTGTGTGTCAGGGTGCTCACAACCGCATTATGTAACTTATCGGTCACATATTTGAACACGGACTAGCAGTGAGGTGGATCTGGTTGACAGCTTCACTTAAGATACTTATTGCCACAGAACATCCTGTTGCTTATATATACATGTATCATTCCAAAGTTTACTTTTCCTGCTTGCGTATGAATTTAGAAAACCAGTCTGGATATATTAAGAGAAATGTTTCCAGAGGACTGTAGGGAAAGAACTACGGGATCAAAAATCAGTGCCGTTGTGTAATCAAATTCCTACTTGAATATTTCACCAACCTGAAATAAAAATATACAGCAAAGCAAAGTCACAGGGGATGTTATGTGATCTGTACTATCTGTTGGATGCTCTGCTGTGTTTGCTTCTTGTGACTAAAGATTTTTTTTCGTTTTCCGTATCTTAAACCTGACCTAACCTTAGGTCGTGGATGGGACTCCGTGCTCCCCAGACTCCACAGGAGTGTGTGTCCAAGGGAAGTGCATTAAGGCCGGCTGTGAAGGAAAAATCGGCTCGACCAAGAAGTTTGATAAGTGTGGAGTCTGCGGAGGCGACAACAAGGGCTGCAAGAAGGTGTCGGGACTCTTCACAAAGCCTGTGTGAGTAAATCCCACGTGCGATGGCATTTGGAGAACGTTTCTTACGTCATTCATTTTCCCCCCGTTACTTCGACATGATGGTGTTATCAACTTCACCATGATAAGCTCTCATTGACTGTGATGTGTTTTGGCATGCAGGCACGGCTACAACTTTGTGGTGATGTTGCCGGTGGGCGCAGCCAACATAGACGTCCGTCAGCGAGGCTACAAGGGAATGGTGGGTGATGACAACTACTTGGCGGTGAAGAACAGCGAGGGCTATTACCTGCTCAATGGGAACTACGTCGTGTCAGCTGGGGAGAGGGACATCAATGTGAAGAACAGCCTGCTGCGCTACAGTGGCACAACTGGCCTTTCTGAGACCCTGAATGCTGTGAAGCCCCTAGGGGAAGCCCTCACTGTGGAGGTGTTGTGTGCAGGCCAGATGACACCTCCTCGAATCCGTTACTCCTTCTACCTCGCCCGCCAGTCCAAGGAGGAAAAGCCTCTCAAGAAGGACGGGCGTGTAAACGCCCATAACAGTGTCTTGACTGAGAATAGTGTCAAGGAGAAGGGAGGAGACACCCTGAAGAGGTCGTATAGCAAGGAGGATCCTGCTCTCGGGAAATGGATATCCACAAGTTGGGACAAGTGCTCTGTGACCTGCGGCGGTGGGATCCAGAGGAGGATGGTGCAGTGTCTGAGACAGGACGGGAGGCCTGGGTTGGACTGTGATCCTTCACAAAGGCCTGCAGCCACTCGGGTTTGTGGAGACCCGTGTCCTGAGTGGCTTGTTGGGCAGTGGTCGCCTTGCTCCAGAACCTGTGGGAAGGGCTTCAAGAGAAGACCACTGCACTGCAAAACCCAAACTGGGCATCTGCTCCCAAGGGAGCACTGCATTGGCATACGGAAGCCACAGGAGCTGGACTTCTGTAACCTGAAGCCTTGTTAGTGCCTAAAACCTATAAACTAAAACTCTCTATGTTTTTAAATGGACTGAATTGATTCCACTTCACACACAGACAACGTGAACGCCCGGTGCAGTTTTTTTTCCCGACCTGCATCATGGGACACTTGCTTGGAAGAACAACAAGAATATTGGAAGGAGAGTGAAAGTGGCAGGATGAATGCTGGAAGATATTTTTCACTGCCATCGCTCTGACGTCAAAATACATCATCCAGGTCCTTCTCTGATGGCAATATTAACACGAGAGAAGGTCAAATAAAATGTAGTGGAATCCCTCGTACTGTCAGCAGATACAGACTGCTGTCAGCAATCGATCTAGTTTAAATTATGAGTCTTGAACCGATTTCTTGTCATAATGTTTTCAGTGTGCAGGTTCCTTATACTTACAAATAGATCTGGAGGCCTTGTGGCTATTTTTCAGGAAGCAAATGTACCAGGGTTGATGCATAACTTTCTACAAACTGGACTCAGATGTAATGTCGTGTGCTGCACAATACTTCACATAGAGAACGATTGTGTTGATGTGGCCTGGTTTTTAACATACTTTTCTGCTGCATTGTTCATCCAACCCTGATATATATATATATACATATATATATATATATATATATATATATATATATATATATATTTTTTTTTT
>OMLP01014295.1:11148-25042 GCA_900302685.1 Spondyliosoma cantharus
TTTTTCAACTCATTGGTTTACATCTATAGCAAATTAAAGGGGAATTCCAGTTTCTTTCTAAACCTGGGCCTTATATTTACATGGTTTTGTGTGTCAATGATTCATACCTACCAAAAGTTTTGGAATCGGTCCTCTAGATCACATCAGCTGACAGCTGCGGCACAGCTGCACTGGCTTCAATGTAATCCTTCGGGGCAACTGCGGCCATCAAAGTTACGTCCACTATAAAGTGCATTTTTCGACACCACTGACAGGCAGGTTGTATAAGATCATTTTTGTAACTAGAAACAGAAGTCTTGTTCAAGGAGAATTCTCAGGCATGTAACTTTGGCTTCTCAGTTGCCTCAAAGGATTACATTGAAGCCATTGTAGCTTTTTTGTGGCTCCCAGCTGAGGCGATCTACTGAACCGATTCCAAAACTTTTGGTAAGAATTAATCATCTACACATGAAAATGTGTAAATATAGTGCCCAGGTTTAAAAACACTGGAATTTCCCTCTGAGGTTGATACTGCGTTGGAAGTCTTCTACAGTACCTGCCGCCGTGTCATTTTTTGACATGTTTCACTCCTGAAACTTTCCTCCAAAACAGATAAAAGCCTAAAGATGCAGCCAGCACCTGGGCCAAAGACTCTGATGTTCTGCAGACCTCACTCAGCACCAGTCAGCCAGACAAATAAAACTAGAATCTGAAGTCAGGGGAGAGAAACAGTGGCCAGTAGATTAGCTGCTGTGGCCACCAGCTCATTGAATTCATCAAGCTACATCCAACACTGCACTGCTCATCTTAGATATGAGCTTGGCTTGACATCAGACACACACACACACACACACACACACAGGCAGACAGACAAAGACACAATGTATGCACCATCGCTTCCTTCAACTCCTCAATCATCCGACAACAACAATTGTCTTCTCAGTTCATTGTGTTCAGCCGTGTTAAGTAACGCCTGTCTGGCACAGTTACCAAAGATAATTTATTATCAATCAAACGATAAAGCAAGAAAGGGGTTGAAAACCTGGCGAGCCCTCCGTCATGCTGTACAGAATGTGTGTTTTCCTGGATCTCCTTGTTCCCGGCCCCACAGCCTGAGCCAAGCTGTCCTGTAATCCATTATATTCTTGTTTTGTTTCTTAAAGGGGCAACATTGTTCAATCAAAACATCCAACTACAGGATGGATCCTGTGTTATGTTGGATTATCATTTTAATTTTTATTTTTTTATCAGCTTTTGCACTTTGTACAGCAAAAGAAACCTATGACCTACATGGGCTGTATTGTATACTATGTATACATTTATTCAGCTCTGTGCAAAAATAATGTAAATATTTTTGTTTTTTAACCTTTTTTTTTTTTTTTTTACACAGGCATTTGTAATTGTCTTTGACTCGAGTATATTTATTCCGAAATTAAAAGCCATTAAGGAATTGACATAATGAATACTGTATTTTTTTTCCACTTCCACAATGATTTCAATATCTGTGCAATTTTCTTTACTCTGAACTGCGAATTCTCACCTTCGACTATCAGCAACCTTTGAGAAAACAGTCCAACATGTGAGGGGGTCATCGTATATGACTAGCTGTGTTTCATCATTCACTTTCACTAAACTTACAGTATCAAATTTCTCTCCCCGTGTCGATATGTGTTTCCCCTGACCACCAGGACTCGAGACAGTTCTTTCTACTATAACAGTACGTAACAAAACCTGCCTACACGTTAATTGAACCGGGCGTTTTACTCTTGACTATTCATAGCGCCGAGATCAGGGGTTCACGGTCAAACTGGGATTCTTAGGGGTTGTTATTTCTTCTGGACAGTAACCAGCCTGCTATTAGTCGCCATGTTGCTAACATTGTCTTTGCAACAGCTGCGCCAACAATAATACCACAGAAAACACTGGGAGGGGGGGAAGCTGAAAAGATGTCTATCCACATTAAGTACATTTAATATCAGATACTGTAGGAGTTTATGGAATTACTATTCATATGGGGGACTCTGACTTTAACCTGAGTAATATTTTGATACGATATCTTTACCAAGTGACCAAGCTAAGCCAACAGGGCAACTTATTAGGTCAGAGAACTTTATTTTATTATTTATTCTTCAGCACAGTGCAAGAAAACTGGAGAAGCTCAGAGAGCTATTGTGTAGCTCGCCTGCTGCAGTAGATCATCAGTTCGCCCGGCCTGTAGCCATTACATCAGCAAGCTTCCAAAATGAAACATGCAGCTGCACTTCCTGGTGTGACCAAGCCTTTAACCCTCCAGTGAGTCTCATGTGACATCCAGGTGGACTAACAGCTCACATGTGACCTCATCAATTCTCAAAGAATAAACAATCTCAAATCCCTGTCAGAAAAACTCCCTGGGAACAACCACCAACATCTGGCTTTTGTCCGCCTTGGGAAACCTCTGACTGGTAGTGATGAAAACATGACACCCAGGTGGACGTGCCAATTTCCGCCCCACTTTCCAGTGCGACGCCATGACGCGCATTAAATACGGGGAAACTTTGTCCGAACATCGTTCAGTCGGCATCAAGTATGAATGTGTGTCGAGAGCATTAAAACTCGATTTTATGTATCAAAATCTGAAACAGAGACTGAAGTAAAAGACATATAAAACCTGAATATATGCAGTAACTTTGGTGTAAAAAAGGTACTACAGAGGTAAATGCCTGGTAGTCCACTTCAGTCAAGTCAGAACTTACAAGGTGTTTTGGATGAGAGAATTGAAATCCTTAAAAAACAAGCATTTAGGAGTACAAGGAGGCCACATTTGTCCTGAAGATATAAGCATTTGTTTGGATTGTTTGCGTCTAAAAACGCTCAAAGCCTTTTTTTTCTTTTCAATAAAAGTAACGACAAAACCTCTGCTGAGCAAACTCACCCATGTAACGTTTGTCAGCATTAAAATCAAACAGGAGGAGAGAGAGGAAGCAGATGACGTGCGGACTACGAGACGCATGTGCCAGTACATATGCCCCAGCTCTCCGCTCCCTCTCCGTTGAAATTTACCAGCCGTCACATCTGCAGCTACAGTAAAAGAATGGCTGAGATGGGTGGCCAGCGTGCCTTGCAGCAGCTCACTGTAGCCTATAAAGTCCACTTTGCCGTGCATTTGTTTCACGGTCAACATTTCAGACACGCAACTACAGCTTATTTTCCACCGGCTGACGTGAACTCATTCTGCCTTTCTGCGTCTGCGTGCGGTCCAAGAATGCAGCTGTGTGTGAGAAGGTGGAAATTATGAATTGTGTGATTTTGAACACGATGACTTATGTGTGTGTCTGAGAGAAAAAAAAGGTCGGAGTCTAGCAATCGGAGAGTCCCCTGTCAGACATTTTTGAAAAACTTTTTTTTTGGAAGGGAGTGATATGTCAAAAAAAGTCTGAATCGTCTGACCTACATAAGAGCAGATAGAGGAGAACCTGGAGCGGAGCCAATGGAAACATTTATTTGTTCCCCTTGTTGCCTCTTCCATGGGTCTACAGTCATATCTAGTTGCAGGTTCGATGGCTTTAATTGAGCCCGACTCCTTATCAAAAAGAATTTTTTTAGGGGGAAGTTTTTGATTACAAGTGAATCCCCCAGTGCTCTGAGAGGACCCGTGTTATACTGGAACTGAACACCAAAGATTAATCATCATATGTGAAGCAGTGTGCAGATTAAATTGCACACACTTCGTTAGAGTCATACTCAATTTTAGAGATGTGGAGAAGAAATGAATGAAAATGAAAAAATACGCCCCAATGTTAAAGAAAGCCAGAATATAATTCCTGGATCCGTCCCTTTATCTGGATCCAAAATGGGGTCTATTCCGTGCCGACATCCATCCAAGTTTCATGGAAGTGTTTAGTGGAGTTTTTGTGTAATCCTGCTAAAAAAAAACTACCAAATGGACACAGGTGAAAATATAACCTCCTTGGTTTCAGAACCATCTTATCATTTAGCTGCTTGTGTTTTTTTCTTTTTTGCCCGTACAGATTTTATTGTGTGGCACTATTGCTGCGTTCCCACGGCCAAGAAACGTCTCTGTTGAGTACAGTCCAGTGTTTGCAGTGGCCTGGTACTCACCAGCACTTTCCAATTTTCTATCTGGAAAACCGTTCCGTTTTCATGCATACCGGCACTTTGCATAAACTATTACCAGAGGGCGCTACGTGACGCTCCGGGCTCATCACTCTGTGGGTCGCTTGTGCCCCCTACTGTGTGCCAACACGTGAAGAGCCCAAAAGTACTGGCACTTCTTTTTCTCCGCTGAGGGCACTGGCACAATGTTATCGGAACCAGCCAAATCTATGAAATTGGAAATTGGATTTGTCCTTTGTCCTTGGGTAAAACGCTGAACCACTAACTGCTCCTCCGTACAGAACAACTCTTCACATGATGAATGATTAGTGATCGGCTTCATGCACTTTATTTTATTCCTGCAACCAATAAGTCCTGCTGCGCTCACTAGCGCTGCGAGGGCTTAACGGTGAGCCACAAACGTAACTGGCCAGCCAGAAGTGCATCGTTGCAATTCTTCATTTAAAAAAAAAAAAAAAAAATCAACCCAACATGCCTTTGGTCCCTCTTCATAGTTCCCCCACCAAGGGAAGGCTTACCCCTAATTCATGAAACCATTACAAACTGGTGAGGACCTGAGAGTTTCTGTGAGCAATTAGGGTGAGGAGCCCAGTGACAAACTTTATGTGGCGTCTTTTGTCTGATCAGCAGCAGATTTTTGCAGTGATTGCTGAGTCAGACGGACTTGCACACCACAGACCATTTTAAAGATATGCGCTCTTAAAGAAGAGCTTTGTACACAATCCATGTGACTCTGAGGTGGTACGTGGAGAGGCCCGATGAGCAGCTTGCTTCATTAATGCACATCTCTGAGGAGGTCTGCTGACTGCAGCGGGAACGGGATCTGTCTGCACACAATAGTGATGACGGATCCACAGCTGACCTCCGCTCACAGAAAACTATTCAAATGATTCAGCTCGGTGCGGCTGAGTTCAACCGCCTACCATTTTTTCACACATTGTGTGGTTATTGTGTGGTTGCGGCTTCGTAAGCCACCACCAAACATTATCAAAACGCCAACAGCTGAACTGAGGTCAGTTCAACAGGGCAGTGCAGGGGGTCTCCGGTTAAAGGAGCTCTGTAGAAACTTCTGTGTCGGGTCATTAGTTTATATCAGGCAGAGTCCATTTCTAAAATACGGTTAGCTATTGTTGCTCTCTGTTAGCGGAGCTCAGAGGGGCACTGAGACGAGGCACTCGAGAACGTGCATAAAGTCACATCAACAACAGACAACAGTCACTCATTTAACGGAAACACCGGTATTGCTCGGAACAGACTTGGGTTGATTATTTCTCAGATTTGTTCAGGAACAGATTCTGGTGGACGAATTAAGGTAAAACGAGTAAAAATGGATCATTTATGGATAGCCTACCTCGACAAAACCCTACTACTGATGCTCAAAAACCCATTCGCTCACAGAATACCATATAAAACAACAGACTCTACATAAAGTCAACATATCAAACCTGCCATACATTAGATAAACGAAACAAACCAGGTCAGCTGGAAATCTGCGAACAGCAAATGAAAGAAGAGCTCGTGGATTCGTCTCGTTCCCAGAATGTACACTCGAACTTTTGTACGAGTAAACAAACAAGATACAAGGTGTTGATGAGTGAGGCGCTGGGATGCAGATTTGATCGCCTCTGTTACAGAGCTACGCTAAGGTTAGCCTGTTGCTTCACATTAAGCATACAGACATAAAAGTGGCATCAGTCTTCTCGCCCAGCTCGCCCAGCCTGAATTAGATAAAAAAGATCAGGAAACTTTCTCTATTCTCGTCTCAATGAGGGGGTCCAGTGGTGTGATGCTTGTAGCTAGCACCTCGGGTAATTACTCAAACACCAGACGTGTGGAAACTTTGCAGGAAAGCTTTCCGATACCACTGTTGATACAGAACTACAGCAATGGTTGACTTGGACGGCTCAATGTGATTTCAGCGCTGTGGCTCAGCTCCAAGCCTAACACAGACGGTTCGGTCACCTGTCACTGTAACACTCACCTTTGACCCTGCCCGAGGGGAAACATGTCCGAGGATAAATGGGACAGATAAATGGGACAGATAAGGTAATTCGACAATCTGCTCTACTTATTTTCTCTGCATCGTGCAGTTAAAAGGTGAACATTTTTGGCCCCAATTGGAATGTCTGGCTTATAATAGCCTAAAATCTTAAAGCAAAAAATGATAAGAAAGAACTGGAAACAGTCAGCTGCAGGGAGTGTTTGGAGATTTAAGAAGAGATACACCCCTAACGTTAGCGAGCGCTTGTTTGTGTGGCATGTCTGTGTGAGGAGAGGGTCACTGAGGACATTCCTCTGGCTCGAGCTTCGTATTTACTAAATCTCGGAGCATTTAAGAGGAGTAATGACCACTTTCGGAGCCACAGCATTTAGTGTCAGCGCTCTGAAAGCAAAGCTTTGATAGCTGGTTACACAATGCAGACATCTAAGACTTTATCCACCGTGTTCAGGAGATTAGACTGGTGCAAGTACAGACACCAGACACTACAGAAAACAACAACCTTTTACCTGTTCGTAATGGGGATGAATGGGCCTGTTCCCCTTTGATGTTAAGTCTGGGATTATAAAGAAAGAGCTGCTGACTGGCATTCTGCAGGATCTACAGTGGTGTCAGTACCGGTCCAACAATAGCATCAGCCTCTAGTTTCAGCTGTGGTAAAGATGTGGTTTTAAGGTGTGTATTTATTTGAGTGTGTTGAGTGACTACAGCAAGTACTTTGACATGACGTCAACACCGTTTCTTCAAATTCTGCTGATGATGTTTTAGTAATAAACAATAAAGATTAACAGCACTAATGCTTTGGATTTGGTTCTTTTTAAATATTTTATGGTGTACAGTGTTTCCCAACCCTTTTTATTTTGCTTCTGACCCCTTCAAAGAAAGCAATGGCTTTGCACATGCCAAATGTTCATGTTTGAGGCCTGGAGAGGTAAACAAAAAAATAAAAAATGGAATTATTCCCTTGAAAGTATCAAATCTGTTGTAATGGTCTGAAAAGATAAACACAATTTACGTCGTTCCTCTCCTGTTAATCATCTCAGGTTGGGAACCACTGCAGGAAGGAAAACCCGTTTGATTCTCTCCCGTTTGTTGGAAACATTCCATCTATTTCAGATTAAAGCACTCCCGGCGGTGGAGAGGGTTCACAGTAATCCGGGGCTTTTATTGTGAAACATCCACTGGACATGTTGACTTTCATCAACAGCAGCTGAAACGCGGAATCAATAAAAGTGATTCAATCCGTCAGAGCAGTATTTCTGTTAAAAATAAACCCAAAGCAGATTATGTTGTGTTGATGTTATTAATACTTCACGGTGCTGACTGCATAATGCAAACCACAGGCACTGATAACTTTGTTTATGTTTTTTTTTGTCCCAGCATTTATCTGGAACTGATCAAAAAATATGTGGCAGTCACTGCAAATCCTCCGACACGAGCTTCTTTGAAGTAGAATGCAGGAAAATCTCTCTAACAGTGGCACATCGAATGACACGCTGAGGGCAAAGAACTTGGACCCAAATGCAGGAGAGGGTAGGCAGGAAGGTCAGTGGATGAAGTCTAACTCAGGATCGATGGTAGGGGCAGTCCAACACAACGGATGACTCGAAAAAGACTGAACAAACCTGGAATGAGTGGAAGAAGCGAGCAGGGAAGGAGCTCACGCGCTTGGAAAAAACACGAGGAACAGGGCCGGACTGATGACGCTGATGCAAGACAGGTGTGGTGGGAACATCAGGCGGGAGAGGAGCACAGGAACACCAGAGGGAAACAAAAAGCCAGAAAATGCTTAAAACACAAATAGCATGAAACTGAAATGACAGGACCTTGAAACAAAGTGTTGCCAAGATATTAACAGATCTTACAAGTGGCGTAAAAAACGTTACGTCAACTCTTTGATGTGTCAGTGCTTCGATGTAAGTTCTCCATACAAACCTGTGCTGCTGAGAAAAGTGTCTGCAGCAATTCTATCAGAGCAAAATGTCGACCCAATTGCTAGAATAAATGTTTGCAAGACATCTTTGCAAACCGCGGATATGTTGAAACTCAACGTTACTGTATATTGCAACTTTTAGTTGCTAATGCTCTGGTTTAGGCACACTAAACCCCACTTGTTGGGACAGGTTAGGAAGAGATGTTTGGCTTAACCTGCTTCTGTCAAACACAGCTGGAAACTGACCTGACATCTCATTTAAAAAATGCGGTTTTGTAGCCACAGAAACAGCTGGAAAAACCTGACATCTCCTTAAACATGTCCAGTGATTTCAGGTTGATAAATGTTGAAGCGCAGTCTTGAACAGTGGTGTCCGGCTTGGATTGTTGAATTAGAAATGTAGACATGGTATGTTTGACAAATCTGAACGTGTCCGTGGTTTGCAGAAACAAGTTTAAACCTAAATCCTGAAACACTTATGGTTCCTCTTCTTTTGGTTACAGTGAAAGTAGAGTTATAAGAGCATTTGCAAGTTATATGTTTGAGTCTAAAGTTGTTGATATTGAGATGAGCTACGACTCGAGAGCAGGATCGGGCCGATATGCAACAGTGCATATGTTCAAATGCAGTCAGCCAGCCTGAAAATAACTTCAGCGCAGCTGTATGGGAAATAATTTCATGTTTCACTTGAGTTGTTCATCCAGAGTCACCCCATCAGATCCAAATCTGGAGTTTCATATTCCATTTACTCTAATCAAGCGGTTTTAAAGGTCCCAGAATGAAGAGAGAGATTAAGTAGAACCATGTGTGTCTTTAAGAGAGGGGAATATGTTGCGTACCCGAGAGTGGGGGGCTTGTTTTCGAGTTCTGACATTTATTCTTCACACTATAATTTGGATCACAAAGACAAGCCCACGTGAATGAAAAATATGGCATCAATCATGGAGCCGCGATCAAAGTCTCAGAGTATATACAGAACACTGGAGGAGCGGGACACGAGCTGGCTGCTTTGGCCGCTCATAATCTTACTCATGAATGTTTTGGGTGGTCCGGCTGCTTTGTTTAACTCAGGACTCAGCGTTACTTTGACTGGCCTGCACCATGCCCAGGAAAGTCCAGCGGTGGCTGGCCAGAAAATGACGCAGAGTTACCTCCTTGGGAATAAAAATGCAATCTGTAATTCATCAAGGGTGAAAAAAAAAAATTGCATATGCATAGCGTATTCAGGTTAGGGGTTTTCATGTGCAACAATGTAGAGCAAACCGTCTCTCTCGCTGGCTGCAGCTCCTGGTTTCAACAGGGAATTATGCTAATGATGCAAATGAGCCATTTTTAGGGAAACAAAATGGCAAGATTTTTCCTACAGTGTGACAAGTTCCTGGCGGAGGCAAATAATCTGCTGAATTTCAACAAGCCAAGTTATGCCTTTAACCTTGGCCCAGAGGAGAAGTGAAGTCCTGCTGCCTGCAGTTAGAGTGTGTTTGGACTTGAGCCACATCAGTCTGGCCCCACCAGCCTCCGAGTTCATTTCTCATTGGCTCAGCATCCAGAAGGGAGAAGCGAGAGGATGAAGTCATATGGCTCTATAAACCTATAAAACTGTGTGTTTAGCAGTAAGGGTAAAGCGTAAGGGAGTAAGGCCGTTTTTTAATTCTTCCGTGTCTTTTGTCTGAATGAAAACGTGGACTACAATGTGCAACAGACAACGTGGCATTATAAAAGTACATGCCCGAAACCTTAAAGTCTCTAATCCTGAAATGAGCAGTTGAGAGCTCTAATCATAAGTCATGATTTATGAACAAAAGCAACTAAGATCCCACTAATCCAAACCTGCTGTGGGCGAAACACCCTAAAACACGCCTGGAAAATACATCAGATCTGTTCAAAAGACACACAAGGTCACGTGCTGTCGAGTGGATAATATACTCATGTAAGTGGATGCAGACGCAAAGTCATGTTCTGTTTAGTGAGATAAAATGCAGGAAGGAACGCCAGCTCATCCTGAGGGTGATACGTCTCCATAAAGTTCTTAAGAGGCGCAAAGGTTTGGTGCACTTTAGATGTTTCCTTTATTCTTTGATTGGAGCAACAGACACGGATGTTGAGGTCAGGGTGACGGGCAGATGTGCAAGTGGATTTTTATAATGAAACCTGCCAAGAACTACGGCGGCCACGCTGGGTCAAAACAAGACATTTCACAGAACAACTACGTCTCATAATTTTTTTTTCTGAAATGTTAATGTTGGTTTGTATTGTGAAAGTTTTTTTGTGTTTTCCGAAATATCGTTGTGTTTTTTTGTGAAATGTTTCCAAAAACACTCATGCGTTTTGAGCCTCAGGGCCACCGTACAGAACCCTGTGAAAACAACAGAACAGAGAAAATAAGAAGCAAACACGGGAGCTGGATGGGCATTTCAAGGAGCTCAATGTTAAAGAACAGCTCAGCTTATCCTTCCTGTTGGCCGCTCCATGTCAGCGTGGGGTGAGCTGGAGCTCATGTCAGAGACGCAGCGAGTGAAGTCATTAATCGTGGCAGGGGATAAAATAGCGAATGTCCCTGCAGGTCTCTCTCATGTTCAGCCAAAGCGTATGGCAAGCGTCATCGTGTTTCCAATCTCATTCTTCATTCTGCTCTATTTTTTTGATCAAGCTTCAATCAAATTAAAAATGAAATCAATAGAATAATAAAGCTCTGACGCTCCTTTTATTCAATCATTCAAAACGTGGGTTGCCAGAAGTCGAAGGATACAATAAAGTGTTTGAAAAAAGTTTTTTTTCCAGTCGCAAATGTGCCATGACTTCTCGCAGAGCGCTCACCAGACACCAGACTTGATAGATTGTTTTCAGGTGCACCTCTGTTTTTTTTGTTTTTAATCCTGCGAGCCTGATTTGTCAAACCAGCCTCAGATCGTCATCCTCCAGCTGTGAACGTCAAAGTTCGACATGAGTAATGATTAATATTATGATGATGAATGTCTGTTTTCTTTCCTAAGGCTCGTATCAAACTAAAGGGGACCAACGACTGAGCCGTGGCTGAGTGCCAGAAGGCTCGGGGGCAGATTTAAAACAACCTGTAAATGTTCACATACAGGGGCACGGAGACGAAGGTGTACGCAGGTTTTACAAGACAGTATTTCATGCCCTGGATGCCTGAGTGACACATTTAAAAAAAGAATACAATCAAACTTTTCACATTCAGTGAAAAATGTCTCTCAAATGACATGAATCATGAAATCATAAAAAACATGAATCATGCTGTTCGGTTTTAGGACTTGAGTTTAGACAAGCAGTTTTCAAGATGGAAAAGACCTTCAGACCTCTGCGTAATGTGAGATTCACTGGAACAACTCTTAAATTATCATGAAGACGCTGCATTCTTGAGAAACACTGTGGTGGCGATTCCTCTGAAAAGACCTTGAGAGCCTGTGGTCGGATTATACAATGAGGTCTAAAACGAGGAGAAGCCGCTCAGCTTTCCTCCTGGAACTGAAGGACCTGAAAAAATCCTTTAAGTGTCTACAATGTCAGCACACTCTCGCTGGCAATGCTAACCTGCTAATGTTTGACAGTTAGAAGGTTTACCATGTTCACCGTCGTGTTAGCGTGCTAATGTTTGCTAATTAGCATTGCTGAGGCTGATGGGAATGTCAAGTATTTTGTAAAACCATAGGATGGGACAAGTTTTTATGTGGGTCACCGATGCCAAGTACACACTGAAGGATTGCAGCACCGATTTGTGTATCGCCGACAGTTGTTAGAGTGATTAAAATGTCCCAATCAGAGGGATATTGATGCAAATTGGTGCTTGGTTGCTATGTGTGAGTTCTTCAAACACACGGTCACAATAGATAAATAAATCTGGTTGTGTCAACAAGCTGCAGCCGATGACAGCACAAACGGGCTGGGTTGTTGGGCGCCTGGCGGTTTGGAGGCCTTACTGACGAACATTTCACATATTCTGATATATTATGACTTGTTACATTTATTCTCCAAATCCACTTGAGTTACATTCATGAAAATATTCCACTTTGGGTTTTAATAGCTACGATCAGTCTCATAACGTATCGGTGCATTGACTTTACTTTCGTGACGTAACTTATAAACAAATCACTCTCGATTCTTGGTCACGAACAGGATGCAAACCCGATGTCTTTGGAAGGAGAGGCCAGTAGTATATGACCCATCCACCCACCGCAAACGCGCACTGACTCAGTGTTTCTCACTCCTCATACTCCTGCAGGATGGAGGACGGCTTCGAGTGATAACTGCAGCGTCAAACTTAGAACTGAGGACCAGGCTGCTGTATTTGATGCGTTGCGAGTGAGAGTTTTCGAGTGTTGTGCAAAACCACAATAACCTCAAGATTACAAGATTACAAGACAGAAAGTCATGTCATGAGATATTTCACTGAAAACCATAAATGTAAACCTCATCGTGGCGCTGGAGACAAAGTGAGGAAATCATCAGGATTCATATTGAATGTGTGCACAAAACACCCAACAGTTGTTGAGATGTGTCAGTCTGCACCAAAGTAGAGGGCTGACGGACAGACAGACGGACAGACAGATAGACAGGCAGGCAGACAGACAGACAGACATCTCTAGACCAAGCACTGATAAAGTCCTACTTGAGACTTAATTTGAAGGATTAATATAACTGGACTGAAACACGTAACATGGTCATAAAGTCAGAATCCCTCAGAGGTTTTAGTTTTAGAGTTTGTGTTGTAAAATAAATGTTTCCATCGTGTTTAGTGAACCTTTCCAGGCAAAACACTAAAAAAAAAAAAAGATACACATAGCTACTCCTAAGAGGCATCACTATATTTAATGAATTAATAAAAAAAATAGAATAAAACAACATATGGTAATAATACTGCACAACTGATTTAATAAACTGTCCGGCAGTCACGCCACTTTAGTGAGAGCTTTATGGAATTTTATGGGGCACAGCAGCTCTCGAGCCGCTCGGCTGCTGCTTTTGCACATTTCTGCAGGGTAATCAAATCGAGGGCTGATATAATGAGTTTTTCAAATACTGGTGTTGTGCTGTTTCTGGTTTACTGAGAGCTGATTTAAAACGGGACAGCTTTGTTGTCAAAGACTGAAGCTCAATTAAGAGCGAGTTGTAAAATTCACACACTTAAAAGACATCTTCAATCAAAGACGTTCTTCACGTGACACAATGGATTACCTATGTTTTCTGTAAATAGATAGAAATCAACTATAGATGTAAGTGTTTGCTGTTTGTTCCAGTGTGCTTTATTATCATTCTGATAGACCTCGTCATAAAATAAGTTCAGATGTAATTCAATATTAACATTTAAGTCTCTTTTAAGCATCTTAGGTACTTTCCGAGCATCGTGACGAATATTTTGACTCAAATAAAGTCAAGCAAAGTATAATTTTGAAGCTTCTGCCGCTCTGTCACACAGACAATAAACAAATACAAAAAGATCAAGATCTCCAAGAAAATGAACCTTTAACGGTGTAACTCAGTCTGACAGGTTGCAAATATACAATATGATTTTAGTTTCACAGCGATGTCAGTCAGTCGGGTTATTTATGGAAATTGAAATGGAATTAAATCCCCAAACAATAACAAAACTCTCTCTCAAATGTTCTGGACTGGATCACAATCTGGGAGGGTCGGGAGGGGCGTACGCACGGGAAAAACAAATCATAACCCTAAATTTTCCTGATATGGTTACAAGATGACAATCTTCCCATAATTCTGTTACTTTATGGCCAAAACAACACGGAGCTATGTTCATTTGTCAGTCACTCCCACGTGTTGATGAAGCCGTGCTGCTGAGCCCAACTGAACACGTGCCCAAAGATTATATATTGTGAGCCGATTGCTCAAAA
>OMLP01014295.1:25062-37554 GCA_900302685.1 Spondyliosoma cantharus
CCGATTGCTCAAAAGGCTGTCATGAGGAGAGGTGAGACTGCCAAAAGCATCACCAAGCAGAGGACAACAGGACGAGATTGTGTATAACTGATGATTCCCTCTTGTTTAACAACGCAGAAATTATAACTGGGAGACCTGAAGGGCTTTTGTGGTTTTTCAACATTTTAATGAGAATGTAAGAATTAAGCTGTGACATATACAACATATAATAAGGGAATTGCATCTTGTCGAATCTGCAGCGTCAGCTTTTAAAAGTTTATGTATACATGTGCATTGTTGCAGCGCAGTCTTTTCAATGTGCGTACAAATAAGACTTTCAAACTGCCTGCAGTGCACGCGCCAGATCTCATTTGGCGTGCAGGTGGTACACCGATCCTTCTTCTTTGGAACGCAGATTTGTCCTAACACCAAAAAAGGTCAGGTGATGTAGAGAAAGAGTGAGGAAGTCCAAGTAGGAGAGAGCGTTAAGTCTTATCTTGTTTGTAAGAAATCAGGTCATAAGAACAGAAAACAGTGCAGAACATTGCTGGCGAGCAGGAGCCTTGTTGGCTGACCCTGTAGACGAGGCAAACCTCCGGGGAATCATCCAGAGGTTAACGACATTAGATACTGTAGTTGTGAAGCCTCACTTTGGCAGACTCAAGGCTTTTTTTTTGTCTTCTTCGTGTCTCTCTTCTGCTTCCTTTTGTTCTAGATAAATCAGATATTGAGCATTTCTTATTCGACAAGACAAAGGCTGGTGGAGTCTGTGGGACTGTACGCAGAGGAACAGTGGTGCTTTGTGTTTTATTATGTCAGCAGGCCAACGCGCTCACGGTCACAACGCCAACATGCTGAAGTGTAGCAGGTTTAACTTAGTTCTTCACCTTTGTGTGGCGTGTCAATGTGCTAAAGCCGGCATCATAGAAAGTAGGAAAGAGCACGTGTGTTGTACAGGGGAAACTAGGAACCATCATGCTCTGCTTTTCCGCTGTCTTCTTCTTCTTCTTCTTCTTCCTTCTCCAGCCTCCTTCTCTTAGACTTGCTATAGGCTCGTCCACAACATGGACTCCAGTGCTGGAGATCAATGGCAGCTCCCACATAGACATAAGAGAGTTTGGCTCACGCACAGTTCCTGTACGTACATACAAACTGTTTCAAACAGTGGACACACATCCGCAGAGGATGTGCGTGGGTTGCTGCTCTTAACATCCCCATCAGCAGGAAACACAAAGGACAGCTGAAGCTGACGGGGACGTTAGTTAGTTAGCGAGTTAGTTAGTGTTGCAGGCGTTTCTTCACAAACAAAAGTTCTGGACAAACAGAAACTTGGACCTGTTTATGGCTCTAGATGAAAAGTAAAAGGATCGCCAAAGTTGTTACAAGTCATCCTGTGACCATGAAGGTCTGTATCAGATTTTGCAGTAATTCAACCATTACCACGGCCGTGACCAACACAAATCAACCAGTGCAAACCCACACACCACGATGACACCATCAGGATCGGTTTTCCAGAGTTGATCCTGATTCCCATCCAAATAACACGTGAAGGCGAAGTGCCGATTCAGTAGAGCAGATCAGGGGATTTAAGAAACGAGTCAGGCGTCGGGATTTAGAGGGTCTATGGGTCTGCTGTACGATGGTCTTGATCTATGACATACATTTGAAGTGCAAAAAAACAACCGTTTAATTCATTCCACTGAAACAAACATTGTAATTGCAGATCTTTCAAAGTTTGTGTTTTTTTTCCTTCATCTTCTTTTCATCTAATTCACTGCATTGCTTTATTTTGATGTCAACAAAGTGGTTTTTATGTGGCCAACATTTGCTTCATACCCCCGGGGCAAAGAACACGTTGTTTACTGATGAAAAAACACTTTATTTTATGTTCTCAGAGGGAACATACGCTCCCACGGAGCATCTTTGGTGACTCACTGGGGCAACATCGGTGGGAAAAAAAAGTTGAACTGGTTGAAATGTAGAACTGCTGATCCTCATTCTCAGGGACTGGGGATTAGTTCAGTCACAGGTTCACATGGTGGTGTCGTAACATGATATCGTTAGAATTTTAAAAAAGTACAATGAAATGGCTTGACAGCAGGAAGATAAAATAAAATGAAGTAAGATGGATGCGGACACGACGCAGAAGTACATCTGATCCGCTCAGTGAGGCCGACAGGATCCTCTGTCAATGATTAATACCATTTTCCAGAGAATTGGGTTGTCAGTCGGTGGTGCTTTTATATGTGTTGATCTGTCCTCTCCAACATCAACTGATCTGGAGCAGGTTTAGCTGTGCAGCTTAAGTTACTATGGAGATGAACTCCGGTAAGAAGTGAAGCACCATCGTAGCCTCGAAAATCACAGTTAACCGTGAAGTTTCCTTGCTTTAGTTCTCTTAATTAAAGAAGCTGTACTTGGATATTTTATATTATCTGACCTTTCTTCAGCAAGTTACAGCCATTTATTATAATATTGTATCAGACATTTTTCAGTGAAAAAAAGGTGTAGTCCTGTATTATATTTACTGACCATTTAGATGTGTAAACAAGTTCAGCAAGTCAGATTATTAAATCATAAATAAAGACAGTGAACAGAGAGATATGTTATCTATTGAACATGAACAACAGAAGACTGTTGGCCCAGATTAGGAGACTATGTCGGTTTTACTTGACGAATCAATGCTGCAGAGTGAGACGTTGTAATCACGTTCACTACGGACCCCCTGAATGCCTAAAGAAGACATATGATACCACTGAAAAGTTGAGAATCTTCTCTTTATATGAGTTTCTAAAAGCTTGCGGACAGAATTAGCAGCTCAGCGTTTGAGAAGAAAAGCCACTTTTAGCCACCAGATGCGCTCCAGGTCTTTGTGGGTTAATATTTACTTACAATACACTTGCAATGCCACAACAAAGACATAATTCTTTCAACTAATCTGCATTTTTCCGGCTCTATAGCTCGTACGTCTCTTTGCAGATGACACAGAGCAGAGCTCTGCTGTAGCGTATCTATCTGTTCTGGTGGATAGAGGAGATAAAGCTCCATGAGAAAGTGAACATGGGGAAACAGCCAGCTCTAAATTGAGGTAGGGTGGGACACTTTGGGTGCAGGGTTTGAATGTAAGTTTTTTTTTAAATCAGACACATGTTCTGTTTTACTTCAAGAAATCTCCTGACCCGCGGGTCTACTAATGTTTCTCTTTCTTTCGAGCAGGGAGGAAGAACATGGTCCAGAATTGTCTGTTTCAGTCTCACAGGAGACACTGATTTTTGTTTATTATTCTGGGGTGGATAATAATGAAAAGATTACAGAGATAAACTCAGCTCACTCTTACAACCTTATCTGAGTTGTCAGCAGTAAGAAAAAAAACTCCATTACCACCAGAGACTAAAATCTGAAGCCAAATGCAGATTGCAAATGTAAAATATGAGTTGAGAAGTGATATATTACTAATGTAATATTGTGTGCGAGTGTTGGTGGGACCTTCCCAGGTCCATTAAAAAATTATTTTGGCCACGTAGTGGTTTGGAGCTCTGCCTTGGCTGGCGAGTCTCCATGTGTGCTTTCACTACATTTCTGGTTGATAAATGTCCCAGGAGAAGTGAGCGTGGTGGTCAGAAAACCCACAACTATAGCCAGAGTTCCTTCAGTCCATGACACGATCTTTCAAAGTATAAACTATGATTGATGTTCGTGTTTCAGCGCAGAACCTGGGAATGGTCCCCGGGGTCAAGGTCCTGACACAGTGGGCTGGGAAACAGTTTTTGGGGGAATGAATTTGCTTAAAGTCGTTGAATTCCAATAAACAACATTCCTGCTACATGGTCTGGCTTGCCACAAAGACCAGCAGGCTCTTTTGTGGACTCGAGTACACAAGCGTTTTAGGGACTATATCAAAAAACATGTTTCTCTTTATCTGGATGCTCGGCTGCGTCTGTTAGATCACATAACATCTGCAGAGAAGACAGAGGCAAGAATGAAACATCATTTGTTTGATTGGTGATCAACAACCTTTGTGTTCACTTGAAGAAACATTTGTCATTCATTTTTTTGGGATGCGTGGCACTTAAGAGGCCAGTGTTTTAGATTTAAGGGATCTTTTGGCAGGGATGTAGTCTGATAGATAATTACATTTACATGTATAATCACCTGAAATTAAGAGTATGTAGCAGTAAAGAGGGAGTGGCTGTTAATGTTGACACTCACAAACACTGACTCTGGACTCTCACGTAGCTGAAATATAGCTAACATAGAAAAACTCCCAAGTGCCTACTCTTTAATGCAAATGGGCGTCAAACTAAAGCCGTATAAGAGGAGATGTTTAGGTTAAAGCTGCTGTAAGCGATATCCTTGTTTTGCAGTTGTCAATCCCCACCCTCCTCTCTACGTCACCACACTTAAATGACTCCTTTCTTTTTTTTTCTGGGAGGATCCTGCTCTCCGGTCTTTGCCCGCGCAGACAGGACCACCTATTTCCAGAGCCTAATTCATCTTTAAATTAAATTGCAATCAGCGAACGTCCTGATTTACTCATTACCAAAATAGAAATCTGAAAAACGCGATGCTGTAATAAACGAATTTCAGCCGGGAAAGGCAGAACCGAGCAGAGATCAGCGTGGCGGCAGCAGCAGAATGAGACTGGAACCAGGTTTGCCACGAGAATCAGTGTTCCCGGTGTTCTATGTTGGTTGTGCATACACTGATCACATCACTTGCTTTTTAAGCACTTTATTTATATCTTTCTGATTATCATACAAGACCGTCATATTCTCTGTTTAACAAATGACCATAGAAAAACAATCCCAACAGAAAAAAGACAAAGACAGACCAAACCCACAATTAACCTGACAAACTTATCACAGACACTGGACAGATAAAGACAAAACAAAGCAAAAACAAAACAAAAAACACAACAACAAGTGCACCTAACATTCCTTATTACAGGACTGGCCAAGGGCAGGTGCAACCATTCAGAGTTCCAGTTCCAGACCAGGTAAATTATTCACATAAGTTATTAGAGGGTCCCAGGTTTTGTAGAATCTGTTGATGCATCTGATCCTTTCCAGCTTAACGTTCTGCATAACGTCCCTAATCCAGTGGTGGTGCGATGGAGGAGTAACAGCCTTCCATTTAAATAAAACCAAGCGCCTAGCTAATAAGGGGAAAAAGGCAAGGCCTAATGACTTTTTGACTAAACTTCAATTGACAACAGACTTTAATTCAAACTTATCTGCTTTGTAGCAGGAGTCGCACTTGGAGATCTCATCCACCGCGGACTGATCGGCCCTGTATGCAAACTGTAAGGGATCTAGCTTTGTAAGGACGGTCCACAAGGACTTTTTAGGCACAGGAATGATGGTGGGACCTTTGAAGCACGTGGACGCTGTTGCTTGACTGAGCGAGATGTCTGCAGAAACATCCTTCAGCCGTTCTGTGCAGTCCTTCAAAACACACCCAGGAATATTATCCGGCCCCACGTCAGGAGACACCTTTTTTCATTCATGTATGCATGTACACAAAGACATGACAATGAATTGAACCTTGAATCGTGAAACAACAGGAGGAAGAGTTGACTGACAGGAGGATGCCAGGGGATTTGTCGTCAAAGCAAATATTGGATTAATACCTGGTGCTAAGAGGAAAGAGGGAGTTGGTAACCTCTCTGAGTTGGAGCTTGGCAGCCCGTGACCTCGTCATCTAAAAAAACTCCTTCTTGTTTCACTACTCCCACCAACTGCATCAAACTCCTCCCTGACATATTTCAAACTGTCGACAAAAATGACTGTTGCTTTGCTCTGTAGGCGCAGTTTTGATGAACGACAGCGGTATATGCATTGCATTTCCCGTGGCTGACCTGCTTCAAAATAAAAGTCACCTTGTGTTTCGCCAGTTAAATGCTTTTTTTTTTAATGCAAAGCTAAAATGTTCAGTAGCATCAGCACTAAATAAACAAAGGGATTTGGTGGCTATAATTTTGACATAAAACGGCGAAATCCTATACATACATTAGTGTCACATGTGGGTTTACATGTCATGTGCAGCTGCAGTAAAGTTGGCTCGTCTACTTGTGCCTATGACCTGTGTTTGTCTGGCCACGCTATCATCATCTTTATGTAACAAAGTCTTTACGCACATGTAGAGCAGGATCAGACTGATGGCATTCAGAGCAAGGATGTAATTGATTCATTATTTCTGATATTTGTGATGGCTAGCGGACGTTCTAACCAGTCGCCTGTCCAAAGAAATCATCCAGTTCCTGCCTGATTTCTGTTTTCAATTTATTCATCACGGACATGATCCGCTTCCAACGATAATAATCTGTTTTGTTTCCTCTCAAAACAAGTCAACCAGCCTTATATGGGAGTCTATGCATCTGTTTCGAGAGGTCCTTTAAATGTATAGCGGCGGGTGAATAGTTCACATTCCAGCCTGATACCATCAACAACACCGAGACCCATAAGTATCATTTCACACTATCAATATTATTTTTTATTTATTTTGTCATGTCGGGTGGACGCTTCTCATTTAATTGTTTCATGCAGCATGCTGTGCGTTGGTTTTGAGAGCACATGTGGTCGAACAAATGTGTAACTATGACCAGATTTCTTTCCTTTAGTTTGATTTACACAAGATAAAAAGCAGATACGTTTGTTTGAGACAGGATGTCTAAAAGTACGACTGCTGTGTCACGGAAATATTGTGATAAATTATAATTTAGGTGTTTTTTTTCTCCGCTTCAAGCTGACTTTTTTGCTTGTCCTTGCATTAATAAATGTTAAAATTAGTAATAATCAATTTGAGAAAAAGAAAAGTGATATAATTAGTATATGAAGGTTTTACAAGTGATATTCGGTGCTGAAATTTTTGACTTTTTTAGGCATACATCAATAGAAACTGCTGAAGTTGGACCATATTTTAAAATAATTCTCAGGCATCGGCATTTAACGAAGACTGATTTTCACTCAAAGGAAGTGTTATTACGTTTATAAGCAAATATATTATTCAACCAAATGTCACCTGATGCTATGATCCTCCTTCTTGTTTTTTGATTCCGCAATATGTCAAAATGTGTCCCAGATCACAGTTGGCTCTCTTTACATTACTTACCAAACATATAAAATAGTTTTGAGTCTTCGTTTGATTCATGAGTCTGTATCTCTTCCTGCTCACACAACTCCCCAGTGAATACGCATAAATCAATGACGCAATCTTATCTAGTCTGTCAAAACCACTGGGAGCTGATTTGTGCACAGAAGCTCCACAGAGGCTTTTCGGCCCTCGTCACGCACAAACAAGAGGATCAAGAAATGCAATAAAGTAGTCGAAGTAAGTTAGGTCTGCTTTTGGGACCAGTCAGGCCTCTGGCTTTCATCAAGGAGATACATTTTGAAATGCGGAGCTCAGTGATCAGTGATCAGCGTCTCCTCCTCTTCCTCTTCACGAAGCCTTCCTGGAATCTAACTTTATTAATACAAATTCTTCTTCAAGTGGCCAGAAAAGTCAGTAACACGGAGAATGTTATTGCGGTTGTGCAGCTCTCAGTATTGTTTATATCTTGTGTGTGCCACCGTGCTGGTACGCGATAGTCTATTGACTGCTTGGGGGAATATCAGGCATCTAAGTATACAGTATTAATTATGCTGCAGTGATACAATAGTAAAATATCATTCTAACTTGTGACAATGCTGAAGCTCATGCCCTGGTTAGGTTTAGGCACAAACATCTCTCACTTAGGGTTCGAAAAAGCTCATGTTCTGTCTCAAAATACCTGTCTTTGTAGCTAAGAACTGTCCCGATGTCTCCTTAAAAACATCCCGTTTTCATGCTTACAAATGTTAAAACGCAGACGTGAACTGTGGTCATTGGCTTGACTCTTTCCTGTAACTCCAACACCACCATCTTGTCCACCTCTCAATATGAAAGTCAGGACACAAACATCTAATGTGAACCTGATACGACAGGTATTTTAGAAATGTCAATATGTAACATATGACACGCACACATGCGAACGTGTGAGTGGTTTGCAGAAATGTTAACCGCCAGCCTTTTATCGTGGTGACAGGACTGTTGCTGGACTGCAGATGTTTCACCATCCTGTCACATGTTTAATTTAATTAGCTTATTTGGTACAGCCAAATACATGAAACGTTGGAAAAAGTGTTATTTATAGCAATGTTTGGACTCTTTGTTCAGTCGCTGTAGGCCATTTCATGGTTTTGGTTCTGGCTGATTAACTGTCGTAACCGAAGCCTTACTCTGAAAAATTGTGTTTGAAGACATCAGGTATAGTGTGAGAGAGAGAAAGGTAAACAAAGCTGATCTGTCTTCTTCAGCTCCAAGAGAATCTGCTGAATTTGCACATTTTGGACATTGGAAAATATCAGAAAAAACGAACTTTTTGTGTTTCTATAAGAAAATCTGTTTCAGAGACAACCATCAGAGCACCAATAACTCACATGCTCTTTCTGCCTCTTATGACTGAATCAGTCTTAAAATGAACATAATCTCCTCTGATATATATATATATATACAAAAAAAGATCCTCTAATTATCACATTAAGCCATAAAAATCCTCTGAGAGACACTGATGAATAGCTGCATACTGTGTTCTTTAGAAGTGCATTTTACAGAGTAGGCCGGTTCAAACAGCTTATCAAGTGCACACATGTCTGGCAGGATATTCATCTCTTTTGTGTCCTTCACTCGACACCCTGCGGTGCCTTGACCCACGGGCTGTGTCTGGCCGGCTGCCAAAGGCGTCAGTCAGAGAGACTCGAGTTCATCCAAAACGGATGTGGATGTCTTCATTATGGCTGTCACAGCAGCTCAGGGCCCTTTCAGCACGCAGACAGCTTTGGCTTCCTTTCATGCAGGTGTGGTTTTAGGTCCGAGCCAGACGCAAATGAGTGGATGCCGTCAGTGAAGGGAGCTCAATTCAACACAGGACAGAGTTTTAATTAAATCTTTGACATGCCCTACAAACATGAGACCAACAGTTTATATCCTTGAATGATCTGAATTGATCTGCTGGGCCTTGCTTGATCACTTTATGTGTTTCAGTTTCTCTGTGGGGATTGTGGGCCACAGATGCTTGCCTGGCGAATCAAGACAGAATGCATCCAAACCAGAGCATTAAAAGAAATTAACTGGGACAGAAAAGCGCACAAAAAATGGCGACAAAGGAACCAGTTTCAGAAGCAGCACAGGACTTCAGAAAAAAAAATATTGTTCCTGATGCCAGGGCCCCGTTGCACCAGTCATAAAGTAATCTTCCACTAATTCAATCAGTGTGTGAAAAATGAATAAATTCCATTAAATCATCAGAATTGTGCCATTTACAGTCATTTTATATTTACCAATTCTACTTTTTTGGGGGTAATTTACATAGATTCATTATTTTTATGTACAAGCTCTACTTGCTGGACTTTTTGTTGTACAACTTGCGAGTACTTGGCCTAACAGAGTGGAGTTCCATCACCTCTGCAACTATTATAATAATTACAGAACACTTGATGAGGATGGAGAACTAAATGTGTTTAAAGGACATAAAGTTACATCTGAATGTGTTTATGGGTCATAAAAATGTTGCTGATTCTCTCAAAGACGACACGGCACTGTTGCTATGTAAATAAATAAATGAAGCCTGTGTTTCGCACATTCTCCTGTGGTCAGCTGACAGTCAGATCATGAACTGAAATTCAAAGTCTATTTATTTTATGTGTGTATTTGTCTGTATTAACTTCATGTCATAGTTTTGCATTTTTGGTTTGTAATTTCCTGTTTTATTTTGAAGTTCTGTCCTCACTTGGGACATTTTGCTTTTCATTTCCTCCCTTTGTCTGCTTTCCCACCCTTTTCACCTATCACCTGCCTTCTATCAGTTAATCAACCCCCCTCGTTCACTCTCTTTGTCAGCTTGTCCGTTCTGTGCCCTTGTGTTCCTGTGTCTCCCTGTCCCATCTTCCCGTCACGTGTTTTTTGTTTTTGGTTTCTGATTCCTCCCGTTATTTCTGGTTTGCTTTTGTTTCTTGGATTTCACCTGTTTTGTCATCTGCCTTTGTTTTACAGTTTTGTATCTGAAATTTTAGCTTTCATTCTAATTACTTACCTGCCTGTGCGTCTGTGTCTGGGTCCCCTTTGTTTAACCTCGACACTTCATGTCTTCATGTCGCGTTACACCTATCAAATAACAAGGGTGACGGATGACAGTACTTGGTGCGTTTCTCTTCCAATTATATAAAATCCATGAATTACATGAAGGCCACTCAAGGGTGCACCAGAAAATGCATTTAGGAAATAAATTGCACTGGGAGCTTATTGATGTGTTCACTGACTTATTGAAGTTGATTAATGTTGGTTACAATACCAAATTTTAGGTCATGGCTTATTAGTTACACATGTAAGCTTTTGATTTAGCACCTTAATGCCAATTCACTTCATCCTGTGTAAAGATGCTGATGTCACAGTTCCGCCAGAAAGGGAAGTTTTAACATAACGTTGTGAGGAGCAGATTTCCAAATACCGAGCTGTGACAGTCGGTTGCTAAGGGTCTCCCTGCTCCTCTGTTGACATCATCGTGGTGACATCAGACAGCAATGAAGTGCTGCAAGAGGGCAACCAGTTTCAACACCGAGTTACAGAAGAAGGTCAGTCTGCACAAATGTTGAAGTTAGAGCAATCAGCAGGAAGCTAGAGAAGGAATTTAAAAGCAGCGGCGGACAGTGATTAGGACGTCACCAGTCTTCCTTGAAAAGATGACAGCAGGATTAAGGCAGAAAAAGAGCAAAGTGGTTAAATGGGTTGGAGAGGGTAAAAACAATTCCTTGTGGTTAAAAACAAACGGTCCCTGGTTATTTTACAGAGTTCCCCACCACACTCTGAGAGAAGTGGGTCACTTGAGAAGTGACTCATGGACTGCAGTTGCTGTGGGACCTCAAGATGAATTACCCATTCAAACCCACAATAGCATAAAATCTGGATATTGTTCAAACTATTTAGTTTTGGCAGCTGTCTCTATGCCTGCAGTAATTACCATCCTGGAGGATATCCTGCTTTTACCGTCTTCCTTTCAGTTGTTGATAGGTTGAACAGTGGCACAGATTGAGGCTCACGCCGCCACCGCTACGTGATGTTGGGACGTGTTCGACGCTGTTCGGCGGTTTGCTCTTTGACCGTCAGTCAACTTGGATTAACTGGCATCGACGATATGCGCCGAAAAACACAGCCGAGCCACAGCGCTGTCATGCAGCGCAGTTATGAAAGGCAGCTGTCTAATTGACCGGTTCCCACAGAATGGGCTTCTAAAGTTCTGGTGTAACTAATGTTCCTCTAATGGGACTTCTGGTTTCAGTGAGAATGCTCAAACAGATAACTCAGGGTAGACACACATTACTGAATATGTCCAGAGATGCATATACAAAAGAAGTTCTCATACTGAAGGATATTAAACATGTTAAGAAGGTTAAGGGTTCATTTATTTGCCGTCGTTAACATCATTAGCGACACCTGCACACTTACCGCTCGATACATGAAGGTCAAGGTTTTATTAAGCCACATTTTGCATATTATTTATCTTCATTTCATGTCAGGATCAGTCTGTCTTGACTTTTTTCACAACAAAGTTGATCATGAGGTGTCGGATCTCTTCATCCTGCTCCCATGCATCCTCATCTTGATGCAGATGCTCCATTTTGCTCTCCGGATACAGCTGAATAACATTTTCCTCCTTTTATATAAACACACATGTCTGTATCTGGTGACGGTCATTTAAGGGTGATACTTGAGAATACTGCCCGCACGCACACAGACACACACAGGCATGCACACACACACACACACGCGCGTAGGGTATTGCCCGGCACTTTAATATATTCTACAACTCACTGTGAAGTTTAATTACTCAGCAAGCATCTGGCGGACCGGCACCTCAGCCAGCTGACTCCGAGCCACGACTGGACACGAATTACATGAAAATAAATTAAAAATTGCAACCTAGAAGAAATTAGTCTTGAAAAGGAGCTTTCGAATTCAGTGCCATGTACTTTGGCTCGGGAGACCATTCAACGAGTATCCAGTGTTCAGTTGTTACAGAGCTTTCTGACCCTGGCATGATTTCTTTTCCCAGTTTATTAACCTGATAATGTGGAGAAGTAATGAAATCATGTTAGTACTGCGAGGAAAACTACAGTGAATCTACTGTTTCAGATCGACAGAACTGGCCAGCGTTCCCCTTTTATTCACATTTGAAATATATTTCCTGGAAAGCTCCTTTTTTTCGTGCAGGTGGCTCATTTAATCTGTTGTTTTTGTGGAAAGCACAAAGCTCATTAAACATACGAAACATTTCTCTGTTGCAGTCTGATCCTGAAGCGACGGTATCTGTGTCAGGAGTGACCCCGCGCCTGAGGACAACCGAAGTGCGGGCAGTTTATTTTATTGTTTGTGTGCGATGCATGCTGAACAGCAGCTTGGGTCCAGAAGGCCCCAGTGATCCTCACGGTGCCCCCCCAC
>OMLP01014295.1:47491-68686 GCA_900302685.1 Spondyliosoma cantharus
CAATTTCTTTTTTTTTTTTTTTACCTAAAATTCATTTTATAAGCTTTCCCAGATGGACTGAACACGCAGCTTCAGTTACAAAAGAGCAACCTTGGCCCACCTACAACCTGAACTTTCCCCCCACATTATTAATACTAACAGTATCTGAAGATACTTTCTAGGAATGTTGTACAGGACTCTTGTAGATTCTGCTTTTATAAAGCAAAAGTGCATCCTAAAATTAAAAGAGCTTTTATTTGACATAATAGGATTTGGGATAATGCCTGTAAATCAAAGAGGCTGTCACGATCACTTTGTACTGGATGAGCCAGTGGTCAGGGCCAAATGCCAGAATGTGGTTATTTACAGCACATTCAAGCTTGGACTTGGATGCAAAAGAGAAAGAGCATGAGTTAGCGTGTCTGTCCCTGCTGGCACGTGAGCATGTTCTTTTCATGGGGACGTTTTTCTGTTTGACATATTGTGAAGCCAACAGGTCACTTAAGGACTTTGGAAACGAGAGATGCTGGCTGAAGCTTCTTTAAACTAAAGCTTCATTTGTTGTTGTCAAGCGTTCAAGAGGCTGCAGATGTTCCATCTCAAGCATCACAGGGTAACGTGGTCCAGCGTGTGTTGTGTGATTTAAGTCGAAGTATGCGGCGGAATGACTGACCCCTCGGCCTGTTGCACCACTTCCTGCTCTATAAAGGGCAACCCCGCACATGTCCGAGTCAGTTTTACTACCTATGACAGGAAGGCCCTCAGGTGATGCTCTGTAGCTGACCTGATGTGGAATTTTACTGTGGCTGGCTCGCTTCTCTGCTGACTCACTGCTGACTACTAATGCCGTTAATCCTGCCATTCAATTAATGAAAAAGAAACGTTTGCAGAACTTTTTTACAGACGGCGACAGGCATGCTGGGTAGGCACACGCTGTGATTTGGAAACAATCTGCATGCTATTAATCACTGTGGAGCATGTATGAAAATGCAAAAATGGTGGGGCTGCTTTGCATCAATACTTTTTGGGTTTGTTATGGATAAATATGCAGCAAGCTGATTCATTTCAAACTATGGCTGTCGTGAAAACAATCTCAAGAAGAACTTTAAACCATGTAAAAGCAGAATTGGCTTTATCAAATGTTGGATTTTAATTTTGGAATGCGGGCATCATTAGTTATAATACTATTTGTATCAGTTTTTATCCAAATCGAAATGATCTAAACAGCATTTTTTTTCACAAACTGAAAGTGAGTCCACATGAAAAGTTGGTTATAATTCCTAATTTACAAATTTGCCAAACTGTCTAAGGTAGTGCAGTATTTCACCGTTTGGCTTGCTTTTCAAAATACATCAAGATGACCTAGATGACTAGATGAAAGCTGTAAGTTTTGTCATGTCTATGTTGTTTTACTGTTTACTTTGTAAGTTTGCTGTTGAATTGGGTGTTCATTCAGCATCTTTTTTGTCTCGGGCTACGTTAAACTAATTATGTGAGAGACACTAAACATGAAGTCTCATTTGAAGCCAACTACATAAAAAGAGTTTTAGGTTGGACGCTGCCGACTCCATGTCATTTTTTTTTTTCATATTGCTATTTGTATGTTAATACTGCAGCGTATGCAAGCTAGCCTTAGCTTCGTTGTTTTATGGAGTGTATGTGTTGCTGCTGTGTGTACATTGACTTTAAATATGTGCCCTCAAAATAGAGTTAAATGGTCAAACGGGAAGCAGGAATTAATTTTCTTGGCAACTTTGTGTATCTTTATTAGCACCAAACACTAATGAACACCATACATAGACTGTAAAACAAATTTGCAACGTTAGCGGCCCACTGGACAACGAGGTTGAGACTAACACAGATCCCACTCCCTCTCTAACATGTGTGGTGGTGAGGTTAAGTGGTTCTTGTGGCAATATTCATGATAGAAGTGCAGCTAACTGGAACTGCTCAGGCCTGTGTGAGCTGACCAATCAGAGCAGACTGGGCTTTACGGGAGGACTCTTAAGGAGGAATGGACTTAATCAAATCATTTCAGACATAAACATTTTGATTCAGCCCATTATTCCTTAAGGTTAATACTGCACTGCAGCAATGGACGGTATCACAAAAAGGTTTTATTTTTAACAAGGCACGTAACCCTATTATATATATGCAATAATCATAACATCTCTTTAATGTACACATATTGCATTGTTGTGAGTCCCACCACAGTGAAAACGTGTAGCCATGCTTAGATTCCTCACACACTTCTTTTATACTTTATTGGCTGACAGATGCTAAAAAAAACCAAAAAAAAACATGTACTCTCGCATATTCGACAGCAACACGTGAGTGTACGTCAGAGAGAAGGAGCTCAAACCCAACGCACAAATATGGATGCCAGTTTTTATTCCAAACACAGCCACCACCCTGCATGCCATTTCCTGAATTGCCTTGGTAACCAAGTCAAGTGTGTAAAAACCCGGTGCCAAACTCTGGCACTAATTGATCACTTACAGCCAGGAAGGAGCGAAAGCCAACAAGTCGACTGCGATGCAGCCGTGCAGACTTGGAAACCAGCACTCCCATTACTCCACAACAACATGTAGGCCAGTTCATGACACAATTTCGAATTCCTTTAACATCCATTGTGTGGTAAATAAATTACTCTCAGTGCCTGTTAAGCCACAGTTGATCCAAGGACAGATACAAACTTCGGCAATGGAAAACACACATGCCTGCAGCGTTGCGCCCTGACCCACATCCTTTTCCTTCTGCACATCCTGCGAAAAAAAACGGAGCGAGGAGCCACACTTAGCCGCAGGAGGGAAGTGAGCGCTCTCGCAGGTGTTGACAGAGCTTTATGTGGGGATTACATGAGACAGAAGAAAACACAGGACTTCTTACTTTACTTCAGAAACCGAATCACCTGCCTAGATACTCGTGAAAAGGAGAGTGGACTGAATTTCACATTAAAACAACGCCAACGCTATTTGAAATGACATAGAATAAGAAGAGGAGCAGAAGAATTACAAAGAGCACTCACAATGTGTTTCTGTAAGGAAATACAGCAGGGTCTTGGAATTTCATCCCACTGAATGACAGTATGCACCCAACCTGCCCTGGGGGAAAGTCTGATGGTGTAGTCATGCTTTGGATATAACTGATAACTGATATCCTGATCAGAAGTTTTCTACAGTTCCATGCACTGCCCCTTGTAGTAACCTTTAGTCTTACCGTGATTTCGCTTGACGTCATACTGCAGCAAGATAATGAGCCCAAACACACCTCAATGCTCTGCAAGAACTACTTGAAGACCAAAGAAGACCAAAGGAGTCCTGGCTGACATCGACTTTCCCTCCATGACAGGTTTAGTGCATGCTGTCATCAAACTCAATACGGGGGAAATACCAAAATCATATAGAAGTATTGTTACTAGTGGTCCCAGACTTTCCAATCCTACTGTACAGTACCCCTATAAACTCACAAAATAAAACCCAATAAACTCCTCATTGGTCAAGATGAAGCTACTAATGTTGGTTATAAAAGAAAGACTTTGACTGCTGATAGTTTTAGAGCGAAACAAAAGTAAGATACTTTTCTACTAATCTGATGGAATACTACATCCTTATCCAGTACAATCAGGTCTTGCTTTAAGCAGTGTTTTTTTGAATGATGAAATCTGACAAACCAGCGCCTCCCGATCGACAGATGTCACTCATCAGTCTGAAACGAGAAATTTACAACGATAGACCGTATGTAGACCACATGGCGGCCATTTTCCTCTCAGCGTCAAGCTCGAATTCTGCGATAATGTTATTCTATCCCAGCACTGATATAAACATATGTAGGGAAGAAAATCGGATTGGTAGAAATTGCTCTTTCACCACTTCCAGATCGCTCGGCAACTGAAAAGATGATGAAATTCTGGAGGGACGTTCGGCCAAATTTCAAGGAAAAACAACATATTTTACGGTCCGGTTGCTAACGTTAGCATTTAACCACTTCCTAGCTAACATCAATGTTTGACTACATCCCCTGTGTTTCACTTCCAGGCTTGAATAAATGTGTCCAAGATGTGCATTGAAATTTTCGAATGAACTTAATTAACACTATCAAACAGTAGCTAGAGAGAAGTTAAATGCTAATGTTAGCTGTTGAATAACAGTAGCTCATGGTTTATCAAATATGTTGGTTTACCTTGACATGATAACGACACATTTATTTGGAATTTACCCGAAACACTGCAGTACGATATTTGAGCTTCCCCCTCGAGTGTGATGTGAAAATGGCCGCTGTGTGACTATGGACTATTTTGTGAAATTAAAAGAGTTGTGAATTCGACCTGTAACAATTGTAGAGACTCACAGAAAAAAGTAGGATTAGTATGAGAATATGTTTCCGCATTGAGCCGCACGGCCCTTCAGAAAAATCTGTTTTGCATCCGTGCTGTTTGCCGATGAAGTCGTCCTTTTGGCCACGTCGGTAATCTCTGGTGTGCAGTCGAGAGGTTTCCTGCAGAGTGCGATGGAGTCAGGATCGCAATCACCAAATCCAAATATTTCTCTATAACTTTTATTGCCTCACTGAGGTGAGGAGAACGCAAAGGCAGCAGCGGAGATTTGCTGTTAGACACCAGCAGGACATTTCAAAGCCGAAACTTTATGGCCACATAATCTGAATGTTTTTGTAATTTAACGTTTGCATCAATGTTTTTCTACTAACTTTGGTTAATCACCACTTTACTTTTATACCATTCCCACAATAGTGATTGTGATGTTTATGTGGTTTACTCTGCCACTCTGAAACCTGTTAGACAGATGGGCTTTTAAGGAGCTGGAGCCTATAAACCTACATCATCGGAAGTTTAGTAGTTTTGTCTTAGTAAAGATTAGTTTGCATTTGTTTATGGTAAACCATGAATACTGAGTCTTACAAAGGCACCACTCATGTACAGCTTCATCAGTTGTCCCCCTCTCAGCCCGATGTACAGGGCACTGAGGGAATAATGCTGCAGTCGCACATGTGGTCTGACCTGTCCATTAAGTTTTTATAAAGTGCGCCAGTTCCCCATAAATTCAGAAGAGGGGTGATGAAAATGTGTTTTATTTTTGCTATTTTGGACGAAAAGAAATAGCGCAATATAATCTTTGGACTCAGCGGCGCACCATGTAAGGACATATCAGTCCGAGGGAAAGTGATTAAAAGCACCTGGTCGTAAGTGCAGCAGACAGACAGGTTGTCAGACTGTTCTGGTGCAGTGAGCCAACATACTGTGTAAGCTCTCGTGGTTCAAACGAGGCCTATCCAAATGTGGGCTGACACAAATCTTATTCTGCCGTATGGCCCCGTTCATGGGTGTACACAGGTTTTTGTTTTTTTCTGCGGGTTCTGGACGTTCATACACAGGTAAACAGCATTTGAGTTAACGTCTCAATGGGCAGAAACAGAGCTATTTTGGAAATGTCTGCATCCTAATTGGGCCTTATCAGGGCCCAACTGACATGGGCCTTTCTCTTGTTCAGACTTCACCTCGACCCTGCATAGCATGAAAAGTTTCAAAAGTCAAACGGCCTTTTCCTCAAGGTTATAGTTCTATTGCTCATGTGCCGCCGTCAGCTCATCCCACCAGACCAACTGGACAAATGGGCGTTTAGCGTCCAGTGTTTGGATAGCCTCACCTTCCTTGGCAATCCTGTGTATTAGCAAGATATCTTACCTGGTATGACAGACTTTTCTAGACAGAGCTACAAAGCTTGTCTGGATAGCTTTTTGTTTTAAAACCCCATTTCCAAAAAAATACCCATGCATGTTCGGACTAGGCATATGCTACATTTCCAGATTTCGAGTTGGAGAGAAAACTCCCATTTGTGTCTCATTTGAATTATTCGCAGTTAGTGAATCTCATCTGTCTTCTGAGAACGATGCCATTATGTCATGAAGAGGTGTCAGGAGGAGTGAAGGTGTTATGTGGAGATTACATTTCACATTCACTGTTTTTATTTTGACATACAGTGTCATACTTTTTTTCTAAGCACAGGAATCAGATTAGTAATTAAATTGTATATAGATTACAATGTCGATCATTTTGGAAGAAAAAAATAATAAAACTACATATAATAAGCAAGAATTCACCACTTTTCGGCTTTTTCAATAAACCGCATCAAAGGATATGTTCAAGTTCACTGACTCTGTACGTCAAATGTTCCGTCTGTACTGATGGGTGTTGTTTTAGTTGAAATTACAGACTGAACGTAAACTAGTTAAAACTTGTATGTGATTTTTCCCAGCACTAAACACATTGTGGAAAAGGCAGAACAGAAAACCAGTGTAGGAAAGTACACCATGACACATACAGTAAATCTACAAACTGTACTCACTGTACGCTGCAGTCAGGCCAAGAATATCACCCGGTGATATAAGATGGTGATTTACAGTAGATTTATTGGTGGAGGACTTAACTAAAAGTACATGTAGTTCTCTGTCCTGCTCACAACGAGGAAGGAGAATGTAACTGTTGACGGCTGCTGGGACTGCCCATTCTTCTGAGAGTCCGTTATGCCAAAACGGCAATGGTCTGAAAAATGCCTCACTGGAGTGAAGGCCCGTTTGTCTCACAGCCTGTTATCCCAAAAAACAAAACCCCGCTGCTCCGAAGGCCCGTCGTTCCAAAACTTTGCCCTTAATATTTTTGCATGCTAACATGCAGGAAAGAACAGAGTCAGGTGACGTCTGTCGTCATGGTAGCAATAGTCAGGCGACGTTCACCGTCATAGTTGGGTGACCGCGATCATCATAGAAGCAGTAATACATATGTGGTAATATTGTGAAACTGTTGCAGTGTGGCGAGGCTTAGGCACAGGAACTTGGTAAGAACATCTGGTCTTCGGAACAAGTGGAATTTGTTTTCAAACTAACTGTTGGACAAATAGGTATCTGGTCCAATGTTTTTCGGAACAGTGGTACTGCAGATGTTAAAACTTATTTTGTTATCAAGAAATCAATCCTATTAATGAAACATGACATTATTAAGCTCTTTTCCAAGTTAGCATCTGCCAATACCCTGGAGCTTTTAGTCAGTCAGTTAGTCAGTCTGATGTTCAGCATCTTAGTTTTACCTTGTTAGCCTGTGAAAATTAGCTAAGTAGCCCTAAATACAAAGAACAGTTTAAGTGTCCCCTGAAGTTTGTACGGTTTATCCTGAGAGAAACAAGATTGATTCGTCCGAGGCTTCTTACGACAACACTGCAAACTACAAATGCATCTGATGTCACCAGATGAAAAGTCAGAAGATCACAAAAGCACACCAAAGAGGAGTCAGATCCCACGTTGTCCTTCCATGTTGTAAAACTGCAGCTGTGGCTTTGTCATTCTTGAAGTAAAAAATGTGTGCATGCGTCCATGTGTGCGTGATTCCTGGAAGACGGCACAGACAGGATGACCAAAGTTCACTCCTATAGTTCAAAGCGCTGGGTGTCTCAGGATTAAGTGTTTTGTCTATGACCGATGGGAGGACTCATAAAACCTCAGCACCCTGCAGTGCGTTACTCAAGACGCTCAGCTGGCTTTCTTCATAAAGCAGTGCCGTCTGGCTGCACACGCCTAGTAATGTGCGCCACAACAACTCTGGGACCATGTCACGAGGTCAGGCTTGTTTCGGATGCTTTATGAACGACCATGGAGCGTAATCCTTCGCGCAAATATTATACGTCCGCTGTCAAATAAGGTAGATTGTAGATCGCTCGTGGTTTGTCGTAAAGCGGATCTCTGAAGTCTGTGCACTCAGCGGGGATGTAAACACTCTCAGGTCGGCTCACACCGAGACCATAAACTGGAGTAATACTACAATCTATCACGCGACAAGCTCGCACAATTAACCAAAAGGTACCGTAATACATTATCAACCACTTTGAAGGGGACAGCTGCTCGTTAGGCCACATAAAATCTATCCTTCTAGTTCAGGTTGTTGACAGTGTGTGTTTTTTAGCCGTGTGACCAGCTGGTGGTCGATATATAAAGTATCGCAGTTAATGCTAATGATCCCCTTTGTTGCTGTACAAATCTGTAAAGGAGTACATTAACACGCGTAGGTTAAATCCTGATTTCATTTAGCCAGTAAAGACTATAATATGCAAAAACAAGTAAACTGACATGTGGAAACCAATGACGGCATCCATGCTCCATATTGTTGTTCACTTGTTCCAGTATCTGTAGACTCTACTCAGCGTTTCCACTGCCATCTCTCAGGGGGAAATAACAGCAGAGACGAACTAATCTCTTGAATCATATGTTGTGTTACTCAGCCATCGGCTTGTTGTTGTTACAGATTGACAGGGCCCCGGCACCTTGACCCCCAGGGTTTCCCGGAGTTTGACTCACTGCCACGTTGTAATGGAGTCAGCATCACATCACAGCAACCCCAACGCTACAGCACATTTCCATGGCTTGGCAGGAAAACCAGCCATCAAAGCAGGAAAACCACACTTGCTCTCTTGAGTATTCCAGTATCTCTAAAAAAAAAAAAAACCACAGAGCGAAGGATCCCTTCCAAGCTGCACCCCGAAAAGCGAGGGGAAGACCATCCAGAAAATCATGGAGGTGAAACATCATAGCGGGGCCAGTCATCTGGTCTTTAAGTTGCTTTGTTCTGGCAGCAGTCGTCTTAATAACGGCACCCCTGAGTAGTAACCAGTGTCGTCTTAGCTTTCTTGCTAACGTTAGTTTTCTAGTAAGGCCGCATTCAGAAATCAATTGGTCCTGCGAGTTGGAGGACACAAAGACAAGAGCTGTGTTAATAGTCAATAATTATCTCCACATTCTGGGCTGATGCTTCGCAAACCAAAAGTCTTGAGGTCTAGTTTTCCATGTTGAACACAGAAGACTGTGATGAGTGGATATTGAGGATTTGTGGTTTAAAGGCACCTTTAAAAGAGCTGCGCTGAGTGAGAAGAGTAACGTAACGATTATTGATGTTGAATGGTGGAGGGAGTTCTGGGTGACTGGGTCTGAAAGGCGAAACCAATGCAGAAGTGCTCTTAAATATTCAGTCTTCTCCACTGGTTTCAAGTATAGGTCTGATTGTGTGTAGGCTTAGGGTTAGGGTTAGTTAGCTAGTCAGTTAGCATTTTTCTAATGAGTTCATGGTCTCGATTGCAAGTTTCAAGTCTTCTTAAATGCAGCATGATGTTCATTTTTGGAAATGTTGGTTCCATTTAGAGTGAAAAGGGACAACAAAGCAAGGTATGCGTTAGGGTGTACCTTAGGATTGCCAAATCACAACCCCTGTGACACCAATCAGTGACTTTATGGTGCCATTATACGTTGTTATTGGTAAAGCAATCACTGGCATTTACCATCAACATAATGTTTCAGAATTTGCATCTTGTTTTATGCAAGTAGGTTGACATTTGGTATTTTTGAACCTCAACGCCGCCCTTACTTTTACAAACTGCTTTTAATACAATGCGTAATCCTATTCATGCTTATTTCCTCCGACATGTGTTTGCTTGCCTTTTTTTCTTTCTTTTTTTTTTTACAACTGAGACTGATATCAGCTCGTCTCATATGCATTCAGAAAATTAGTCCAGCACATGTTTGGCCTATAAATGAACTTTTTTAATCTTTTTGATAGTAGCTGGCACAATATCACAGTTACGTTAAATGTCTTCTAAATCATCCTTGGGATCAGTCATGTTTCTTATTAAGTGATTCCAACTTTGTGGCTTATTCTGGTGAGTGAATATTTGAAGTTGTGGTTGCAACTAATGAAACACTGTAAGTCAGATCTGGTTTTCTTCAGTGATGACATTTTTTTCCCCCCAGTACAGTGACTGTAACCTTTCTCTCTTCAACACTTCTTTGAACAAGCAAAAATGATTTATACATAGGTCCGCACATCAAAGTACATGCTCCCACTACACAAAGTTATGTTTTCCAGATTACGTGTGAGAAAAGGACTGTGACACCTCGAGGTTACTCGGGTAAGAAAGTAATGAGTACGTTTGAAACCAACACGGACCTAAATTTAGTGGCACCAACGATTCATTTATTACTCCAAACTGCACTTTTCAGTCACCCAGGGGACAATCTTATTCGTCCGCGTTATTCTCACAAAGGGTTTGAAGTTTCACATGATCTTGGTAACCTTCACACTGTAATCACAAACAGACACTTCGCCCTGAGGCCCTTTGCTAAGTACAGATGTAACTCAACATGGCACATTGAGCTATTTAGAGCAGTAATGAGAGTTTTTTCTTTTATAGCAAAACAAACTGCACTCCCATGGCGATTTTCTTTACACTCTATGCTGTATGAAAGCTGTTAATGTGTTATGAGTTTTTCGGATTGTTGGCGCCAACTTAAGACATTTACAGATGATTTAATGTAATAACAGTGTGATGAAGCTGTGGTTTTATTATTATCCTCATCTGCTAATCGCTTGCTTCTTTTTTACACAGTCTGTTCAAGGCGAGAATATCACGCTGTTATTCTACCTCACCTGTCTGTGGTCATTATTGTTCCACCTCTAAGCCGGCAGCAGAGGTAGTAACAGCACCAAATCCACCTCTGCGTAAAAAGAAGTGAGCAGTAGAGCCTCTTGACATCCGATTTGAATCTACATGTGATGCTGTAGCTTACTGCGTAGCCTGAAGTGCACCCCCGCTGAAATGTAACCGCACGCTGCAGCGACACAAGACCACGTCTGCTTGGTAAGCATTGCATTTCTGGCTTGTCCTCCCGTTTTTAGCGGTGGTGCTAATACATCGGATTATGCCCTATAGTTGCCCAAGTAAACACACTGACCCCTCCTCTCAGGCCAGATGTTTCTCTTGTTCCTGGCTCACAACAGCATACTGCAACCGTAAATCGGCCTTACGGCGAGCAGCAGCTAGCCAGCTAACTCAAGAAGAAGAACAGCAACCAAAAATGTCTGCAAACTGGGGAGACAATGAGGTCTGTGAGCGCCTTACCTTCCAAGCAGAGGATTATCAATCACCAACAGGAAATGATTGTAATTGCCATGAAATGCATTGTTAAAACAGGTGCTGCTCTACACATACAGCACCTGAAAGTCACACTAGAGGCCTTCACTGTTGTGTTACACGTCACACCTCTTTTCCCTGCAGAATGCTGGCATACTACTCAAAATCGTACACTTGGGCAGCGTTATGCCGTAATTGTTTGGTTTAATGCAAAGAAAATGACAAAAGCAGCATGCAAAGGGTTTTAGTTGCGGTTGTATACTGGGATAACTGTGTGAAAATGTTTAACAGTTGATTAATCCTCACCTGAACCTGACAGCAAAGATCAGGAGCTGCACACGGTCTTGAAGACGCTCTGCATTGATAGCCGTTCATGTCTACGGCTGGTGATGGCAAGCAGAGAGACTCACACCCTATATGTGTAAAATGCAAAGCTTCAGTTTGTATTTAACAATGAATTATGGAATCGATAATTACATAATGTTTTTTATGCACGTTAACTTCTTAGAACTCCGACCCAAACTTTGACTTACCAACAAAATTGCTACTATTAGTGGTTTTGGATAACTTGTGTGATGTCTTGTTTAATTTTTTAATTTTAATCAGGTAAAAATAATTAAAAATGACACAGAGAAGAAATCAACAGACACAATGATGTGTCCCAAATATGCTATATACTGTATACACTGATCATTTTCTGGTTGTATGTATTTCATAATCATGCAGCTGTGTTTACTTATGACATGAGTCAATTTGTCACTTGAAAACATGCTAAACAGACTGCATGCTTTGAAGTCAGAACATACAAAATCTCAACTTCTCTCCTTTCAGTCATCAAATTCAGACTTGCACTGGAAATCTTTTCAAAAGCAAGAGGGATTCATATCAACTGAACCAAACCTGCCGACTGATAAACTAAGAGGTCAAGCAGAAGAACTGGCGCCGAGTGTGCAATAAAGTGAAAAAAATGACATGAATCATTCACGAGCTGAAGGGGAGCTGACAGCATTAAGCACCTCGACTCTGCTCGTTCCAGACCAGACGAATAGTTCTGCTCTTCCCAGTGTCTCTACTCTTCTCCGATATTGCGTATTTCTAATCCACTCTTATTTTCAAAACACATTCTTTCCATTTCTCATGCCAGCGTTGAGGATACCAGGATGAAGACCGATTCAAGGCCAGAGCGTGTTTGTGCAACTGCACCAAAGCCCTGTGTTATATGTTAGACAACTCAAAGTGCCTTTAAATAATCTGTGAAAACAAACAGTGTTCTCCAAAGACGATTATTTATATCATAATGAAGTATTTTTGGACCTATAATGCTGGTTGAGAATTCCAGTAATATTCGTAGTCTCTATCAACAACTATCTGATGATGCGTAAAGCAACATATGTCAAATTATCCATGACACGTTTGTGGCTCTGCACCAGAATATTCATGTTTCTAATGAAGGATGATTCATGTCTGAAAAAAAAGCCACCTCTAAACTCATATCCTTTAAAACTCTCCAAAACAGTTTCAAAGCACTACAGGCATCTCGTATATGATCAAAGGCCTTTGAATCCCTCGCAGTAAAGATCAGGGTGCTTCCATCACCTTTAATAAAGCCCTGGAAAATACTGGAGTCTTCCTGGAGACACCAGGGATCCCCTCCTCCACCCTGTTCCCACCATTTGAACTTTTTCATGCCTAAGCTGCAGGCTTTTGTGTCCCAGCCCCGGCTTTGTGACTAAAGCAGAATGGATCATACGTCTCCATTATCACTAAATTTCAGTCGTATTTGAACTTATTTCAAGATCTTAACACATCCATAGATTATTCTACAGAGCTCTGGAAGAATTTCAAGCGTCGTTTCACTTGTGTCGGTGACTTCCTTTTATCATAGCTTATGTCAATACATTCATCTTTGTGTTAATGCACTGTTATCTTCCAGGGCATTTATATCATTGCTGCATTATTTCCTCACTGATAACTTGGCCTGATTACGGGGTGATGTCACACTGTGTTGTTTTGGAGAAGAAATTCAATTTTCGTATCCACAATATTAATACGGCAGAAATATTTATTTTTTCCATAACTGAATAAACAAGTTGTTTCTCGGAGGAAAATAAGGTCCCCAGAAAACTGTTTGAAGTTACAAAGGTGTCAGGGTCCGCCAAATATAAACAAAGTCAAAGTTGTGTGTTTCCAGCCTCCAATGAATAATAACTTTCTATCTTCGAACAGAGGAGAACCTGTGTCTTCTCTTGGACGACAGGCTTGTGCTCATGACTGTCTACGATTGAAACATTAATTTGCGTCCTTCTCGGCCGAGCGGTTGCTTTAGCTGGCTCGGTTAGTTAGCTCAGTTAGCTAGCCTCTAGTCCATGAGTAGATGCACGCTTCCTAATGTGCCTTATCATATGACTTCTCAACAGCTGATATCTCCAATACCAGGCAACTCACACCCAAACAGTCTAGATTGATACAGAGCACTACAGGTAAGGGGGAAAAAAACGTATTCCCGATTTTAGGATGAACTGTTCCTGTGACATACGGAGAGTTCAGTTTAAGGAGATTAACAGTCCTCTGAATTATGGAAAACTTCGTTTGGAAGCAGTTCTTCAAACTGAACATCAGCAGACATCTTTCCTCCCGTCTAGGTTGGAAAACAAAAAAGCCTGAATCCTCCGTAGACCGTAAAGACAAAATATGGAAAATGACTTAAAATGATCGTCTTTAAGAAATACAGAGACGAGATGTCTTAGAAATCCTCTTTGCCTTTCATTAAACGCACATACACACAAACACACACGCCTTTGTTCCAGCACAACACCTGGCACTGGAACATACAAAGTACAGAGATAAACCAGAGCGAACTCGTGTCCTTGATGTAATTGTCATCAATACGTGTGTTCGGGTATGAAAGGCTTCCATCGACATAAGAACAGAGGCTAACGTGTGTCTCCACCTGTCCACATGTGCGTCCTGACCGTGCTCGTCGGTGAACATGCCCCTAGCGTTGTTTTATGACTGCAGCTCCACCAGTTCTGAGCCTCCCAACACCTGTACAATAAATCACCAGCCTACTCCTGTAGGTGTTACATAACCCAGCAGGGGTTTACTGACGCCAAACACGGAGCTGCCTGCGGTGGAGGCCTTGACACGGGGCCGGCTGGACGGAGCCGACTCGTCCTCTATGTGGGTGGGTGGCACTGTGGTGCTTTGAAAACTGGTAAAACATGTTGTTCGGGACAAGAAAAAGCTGTCCAGAAGAAGAGATTAACGTTCCTGTGATTTCTAACAACTGTATGCTATACGATGTCAAAACAGCACAGTTAAGATCTGCCCTGTGAACATAGTAGTGCATTTAGCAGCTAAATCTGCTAGATTTATATATATTTCTCTCAGGAGTTTCTCCAAGATTCACCTGGTGTCCAGAAACACGACTCAAATAGAAAGGATACGTTGTTGAATGTGTTTGAGTTGACTGCTAACACATTTGTTATACTTTATAAGGCAAAAGAGGCGCTGCAAGGATGATGTATTTTTTTTCTGGATAATCTGGAAGCTAGCTTGCCCTTACTCTCACTATATTATATATACTTTACTATAAACCTGATCAATCTAGAAGTCGGAATGTTAAAGTGAGAAGAGTTTGCAACTGAAGTCCGTCTGAAAAGGAGAAGTAGACGAGTCTCTGCGTTTGTAGACTCGTGGATGTAATACTGTGCTCATGACGTCTATACCAACCAGAGCTGGTTCCAATGCCCAACTTCCTGGTTCTGTTGTGGTTCCTATTCCGGTGCCGCTTCCCACCACATGTCATCGCTGTTCCGTCTTCTGGTGCTCCAAATTATCTGTGCTAGCTAGCGTAACAACACCAACACTCCCCCTGCTTCTGAGCTTCCAGTCTGGGCAGAGTCAGCCAACAGAACTGCCCGCTGCACGGCAAACTGAGCTAACTAGCTAACAGCAACTACTGGCCGTTACGTAGGTGATATGTAGCCACATATTTGTTTGGACTATGAGTTTGTCAAGTAGCGAGTTCTTAGAGATTTACATCTTAAAGGTCCTGTTTGTAAGAAAATCCCAACTTGTCTGTCATGGGGATGCTGGCTGACGTGTCCTACCTTTCCAAAGTGTCAGTATTTGATGAGTAGGACTTAAAAAATCTACTTTTCTTACACATAGCACCTTTAAATGGTCCAAGTTTGGGTATTTGAAAATAAGGTGGCCTTAAGTCAGATACAGTTAGCTTCAGCCACTAGCTGGTGAACCTACAAGTCAAACATCAATTATCTAAAGACATATCTTCTCAGGGATTGGGGAAGACTGAAATAGAACAATAATTGTTCCTAGATTTGTAAATAACAGACTGTTGGCTTTTCCGTTAACCACAACAATGTAAGCTTGGCCAAAGAAAAATGATGATGTGACTAAAGAAAATTCCCTGTATTGCTGCCATGTGTTGTCCATGTAAACATCATTTGAACAAATGCTTTGTGGTGTCGGGGACCTCCACGAACTTCATATTTTTCGGATTTTCGTAAACAGATTTGAAAAATCTTTCGAAATGAGTCAAACTGCGATTAGGGTTCCGCAGCTGGGATGCAAACCAGCTGGAGTTTCCATACGAACCAAATAAATACGTGACACACAGACGGAGGAAAAAGTGATGCAAACACTAACTTAAATAAGTCGCAGCGTGAGGGTGTTACAGCGGTGACGCGAGCTTGTGAAACCCGATCGCAGTGAGATGCCAAAGTGTTGGACAGCTGATGCGAGTTCAATAACGTGAGCGCTCCACGCTGTGCTCGTGTTCTTGTGCAGATTCCTTCATCTCTTTTCTGCCGAGGCTGTGTTGTTAGAGAGAACTTCCAAGAGCAAGTTTTCAGAAAGTCCCTCGATGTGGAGCCAAGTGTTAATGCAAACCCTTTGACTCCACGGGAGGGAGAGTGAGACCAACTCTGGCTGAAGAGCAGCGCCGAGAAGCAAAAGCCCTCCTGTCTTCATCATCCCCGCGTGAGATGTACAGGTTGGGATCACGATGTAAAGCAAATCAAATCATCGTCTCTCAGGAGGCCCGGCTGATTTTTTTTTTTTTTGTAACTTAGCTTTGGCAAGAGGGCAAGAGCAAACTTGGGGACCACCGTGCTCGCTTATGGAACTTTTTGTGTACTCATCAGCATGTTGTTATTTGTAAATCATCCTAAAATCACTTCACAGCCACACTCATTAGATCAGTCAACTGTGAGTGACTGTTGACGTGTGTGTGTCTAAAGATTTGGCTTGATTAGTACTTTAAGTACAAAAAAGTGCACCGGGGTAGTGTCAGATCTTTGTGGGAAAAGAAATACTTCCCTTAACTTTCCTGATCCTGCAACTCTTTTATCTTAGAGAAGCACTGTGTGGTTTTGCGGGAAGACATTTTAATCAGAGGAGAAACAAAAACAACCTCTACGTCTTCACGAGCGAATGAACCGACTGACCCTCGAGGACGACACAGTTTAATACTGCTTTTCTTGATTATTCGGTTACGGAAAAAATAAATATTTCTGAGTGTGGATTACAAGGAAAAGTATGCTGCAAAATGTTAAAACACATTTCAATGTCGCAAGTTCAAAATCTTCTATTTCACCAACTTTTTTTTTCCCCCCAGTATTAAAGTCAAGAGTTGGATGAACTTCACGCTCATTACGAATGAAAAAAGAGTCACTTGGAGACCAGAGAAGAATTGAGACTCTTAAGCGTGTCTTTGTGTGGTAATAGAAGACCCACTGATTTTTTTTCTGTACACATTGGGTAAAGATAGACAGTTTGGCAGACTTTCCTGTTCCCTCTCCGCTCAGCGTCTCTCGGCCAAATATTCCTGCTGGCGTGCAGCCGATTAAGAGCTCCTCTGTTTCATGGTTTGTCAGCATCGATCGCATGAACGATGGCAGAATTAAACCCTGACAGACGATGAGGTGAGCGCAGTCCTACGTCAGCGCTGGCTTCAGTCTGGTTAATCTGCGTTATGTCAGCTGTCATGTTTGTTTTTTATTGTATTGCACAAAGAGGCACAGCAGTAGTTTCCTCCTAATCCCCTTTATGCCCCCATGCATACTCTGAAGTCATGGCTCATGTGTGACAGTCTAAGTCTAAGTCTAGTATGAAGGTTTTGTCACTGCAACACTGAAACGCACACAGACCGATCTGGGTCACCGCAGCGCCCTCTTCAGGCCTGTAAGAGCAGACAGACCCATAAGTGTCCAAAAAAATAGTTTTTCCCTTCTGTTTTGACTTCATGAAAGCTGACTTGTACATAAAAAAAAAAGAGCTGGATCAGCACTGATGTATCACAGCACATTCATTTAATCGCTTAGATAAACCTCAGAGCGCCCTGAGAGACCTGAAAAAGAGATTCCATCTGTTACCCCTGTCTGACGTTTTCTTCTTGACCCAAATCTCTCATGAGAATAAATCACAAATTCCTTTTAATGTTTCTCCTTCCTGATTATAAACCCAAGATTTCATAGTCCACTAACAATAACCCTTTCAAAGTAATAAATAATACAAATTAAATGGCACGTTCACCCCAAAATGAAACATTTTAGTCACTATCTCCTCACCTCCATGCCGATGGAAAGTATTGTAGTCCATGAAACTCTTCTGGAGCTTTGTGGCAAAAAGGGGGTTGCAGCATTCTCCAAAACAACTAAAGTAAATGGGGACTTGATTCGTGCTGGAAGAGCTGTGTGGAGCCATGTTATTGCTTTTTGAAGTTGTAAAACAAATCTCAGTCTACTTCAGTTGTTTAGGAGACCGCTTTTTCGCCGTGAAGCTCCAGAAACCTCAATTTCTCAATTTGAGGTGAACTTATCCTTTAAGCTAGATTTCACGGTTTGGAAGATTTATAACACGGTCCTCATAGTTCACACATAGAACCCAAACAAGAGCCAGGACACATCTTCATCCTGGTGTGAGCTCATTCAACTTTAACAAGAGCCATTATATTGTTTAGTCATAGTGTTAACAGTGTTGTAAATCGTGTGCGATTCAGCAAAACAAAGGCCTGTTAACCAGCGGTACCTCGGCTACAACCTGTTTGCCGCCTGGTGCTGGTACGTCATAGCTTCCCCCTCACACCTCAGGAGAGCGGTCACAGTCTAAATCCAATTACAGCCATTTCCCAGAAGTCCCAAAGCCCCCATAAAGCCATCAGACCTCATTTCACCCAGGTCACTTCACAAACACAAGTGTGAGGACCTGACTGCTTGAGTTTCATACAGAGGCTGATTAAAAAAAGCAACTCTCATTCTCATTTCTGCAAATACTGCAGATGATGTGCTCCTCGTGATTTTCTTTTTGTTTGTGGCATGTCAGATAGATTTTTGTGGTTGTTTTAACAATTAACACAACTCCCATGATCCCGCTACAATGATGTCATAAGTCGGCATAAATTTATAAACTGCTCGGTGCAAAATTCAATTCTTCCCAAATGTTTCCCTGAGACGCCCGTTCACATACTTCCATCTGCTTTCTGCCTGTATGGAGGTCAGTGTAACTAATGACGCATCAGAGTAATTCCTGGATTCGAGTCAAATATGACTGCCTTCACTGGGCCTGACACTGGATCTGTTTCTTGCACACTCTTCGTGCGATGACCTCACACACTGAAGGGGAAATGAACCAATAACAAAACTCCCCCCTCCAATACTGCGAATACAGTGTGATGAAGTATGGTATATAGTCCACAGTGGTTAAAGTGAATCAGTTAAGTATATTACAGAGAATTTTCAACACATAAAAAACCAAGTCCTAAAAACGTAGGGAGAGGTTGATCAGCTGTGGTTGATCTGCAACTGAAAAGACAATGGATAGTAGAAGAGTGGAGGGACATCAAGCCATATTTCAAGGTAAAACAACATACAGCGTTTCCCATTAGCTTCCGTTAGCTTCAGCTAACGTTAGCGCTCAACCAATTAAGCTAATTTTATTCTAAAACATCAACGTACTACTTGACACATTATATATATATATATGTAAATATGAATTGTTAAATTCCCTATGTTTATACAACTTACAATTTTGAACACAGCAGCTGACATCAGAGGAAAATGGCCACCGTGTGACTATTAACAATGTGCGGCAATAATATGCTAGCCAGTTTGCACATAACATTTAGCACAGCTGCTCTGTGGTTGTTCGCGGTGCTGGTTCAGGCATGTGTGAGCGGACCAATCAGAGCAGACTGGGTATTCATAAGGGGGGGTCTTAAAGAGACAGGAGCTAAATCAGAGCGTTCACACAGAGAGGAGCACTAAAGCATGTAAACATATCCAAGAAGTAACCCAAAATATAGTGATGAACTTGAAAACAAGCATAATATGTGTCCTGCAAACACTTAGGGGGATCAGTGTTCTTACACCACATGGAGCTTTAGATGGTACATTGAGTCCTGTAGAGCTTGTAGGAGAAATCAAGGATCCCCGTGGCAGCTTATTACCATGATGCACGTGTTAAAACAGAAAGACTCCAAGCATGAGCTTGGCCTTTGCCCAGGGCTTACAAAGGCTAGTTATTAAAATGACAGGTGGTGTCACTTTTTACACTTCCTTTGAGGTGCAGCCCGTAACAACTATCATGTTAAAAGAAAGGGGGCGGAAAAAAAACTTTACAAGCGTGTTGCATAATGTTAGATTTCGAGGGGCACCCCTCTCTCTCCTATCGTCCGTTCACAGGTGGAAAAAAAAAAGAATTCACACCAACGTGCTTCGTTTCATCACCCTGAGACAGCAGCTGTCAGGAAGCTGCAATGTGATGTCTGCATGCAATATATTTCTCCGTAATGCCGGTATGATACTGTCAGCAGCAAAAGCACACATAATGCATATGTTGGCAGATGAGAAACAATAATAGATCAGTCTGAACACACTGTTCAGATATTTCGGTCCAGAAAATGAGCACGTTTGACCTTATATGGCGCACAGAAACACAGCACATTTTTCCACCCAGATTCAAAGAATTTGACTCAGAGTTAAGATCTTTAGCCTGTGAGCTTGAAAAAAAAAATAAAAAATCACACTGCCAAAGAGTAAAGGTTCCTTAAGAGGAGCCATAAGACCATTCACGTAAACAAAATAGAACCGTTTCAACTTCTCACATGCTTACAAATTGACAGTCTCAACAGTTTTGACATTGTTTTGACATCTAATTTGGCACCATGTGCTTTTCCTTGGAGACACCTGAGGTCAGTCCCTGCCACATGCCTGTCATAAAAAAGTAAAAACAGTAGTTGTGTCTGTTGGACAGTGTGCCTAAGTGAGCTAACCAACCTGCCCATTACAGCCACTAACTGCACAGTAATTAGATACAAATATTTTTACCAAACTTGCTGTAACTCGCGCTATTTTAAATTGCATGGGCATGGCGGAGGCACATGTTTGAATACATCCCCCCCTTGGAAGACATAGCAAACAGAACACCTTGACCTCCGTCAGGGCACGTCTGTCAAAAGGTCTCCATGTGCTTTGAGTGGCAAAAGCAGGGAGCCGCAGTGAGAAGGTTTGGTGAACTGGAGATGAAGGACTAGGACTGAGAAGTGAGTTTAACCTCCAGGGCATGAGGAAAAGCAAACACTGGGCAACACAGGAATAGGAAGTGGAGCCATATTGTTGATGTATTGTGAAATGGAGGCTGAAAAACACGATCCTGTTCATTTTCTATTTCCCGACTAAAATGCTGTCAGATTGTTTGTTACCAGCTGTCCGTCATACTGTTTCCTGTTTCGAAACGGCAATGAGTGAAAACCAAGCATTGTCCAACTTGCTGCAAGTCACCTGTCAAGTGGCCGGCAGGGTGCATTCTGGTTCGTTGTAGGTCCGCGGCCCTTTTTCTCTGGTCCCGTGGCACCCATTTCAAAACTATTTGCGTCTTTCTACTCCAAAGACAGCACAGATTTATGCAAGGGCCTGCTTTCCAGCGTTGAAATACTTCTTCAAGACAAGACATTCTCTAATTATCACCGCGAGAGGCTTTAAAAACATCGTGTTGACCTAGCAGAACCTCTTGATGAACCCTCAAGGAACTTGCGAGGAGGTTAAGAGTCATTTGCCGTAGACAGTTGCCAAAACACACAGTGAGTGATGGTTTGACTCAGACAGTTGTCCCAAGGTGAGGTCAGGATGAGGTCGGCATCAACCTTTCGCTCTTTCCCAACCCTGAGGTATCACGTTTCTCCTCGTCCTTATCACAAGTGATTTTTTTTTTTTTTTTTTTTTTTTATATC
>OMLP01014295.1:68706-80450 GCA_900302685.1 Spondyliosoma cantharus
AGTGATTTTTTTTTTTTTTTAAATCTCACAAAACCGCATGAATCATGAGTCCGCTCGCAGCACGGTTGTCTACCTCTCCATCCGCTCTCACGCTTCCTCTCCTCTTTGACCCTTAACTACTCGCCAAGCGCTCAGATAAATAGGACAGGGGTGGAGTACAGGAGGGAGGGTTGTAATTGGATAAAGTCATTTTTGCGATAGAAATATGTTGTTGTTTTCCAGAGAACTTGGTCATCTGAGTTTTTCCAGCCTAAGTAGATGGAAGTAGGGCACTGAGGCGGGGTGTCAGAGCTCCTTAAAGGCCTCACTGCACATCTGCACTGAGCAGAGGACGACACAGCGCTAACGTGAACCAGATTCGCTTCATCCAAAGGTCAGACGCTAGAATCAGCGGCTAAGCAGGCGTACACCAGGAGATTTTTGGCGCGCTTTTTTTTGTGTCATATTCAGTAATACTCCGACATCGTTGTTGGATGTTATTGTAATTGACACGGATGGAGATCTGCACAGACTCAAGTATAATCCTGTTTTTAATAATGCGCTGTGAGAATAACTGCAAGATGGGAAAATAGGGGGGTTTACCTCGATATTCAGCTCGCTCACGCACACACTTGTTAACCTCAGCTGGCGATACTCCTCTCTGCGCTCTGAGTAATCGCTACATCTGGGATCTTTTGCGCAAAATGCCCATGAGTATGTACATTCATCTTTACTAGGTGGAATTCCCCCATAAAACTTGCTTCACTTCACGATGCTGCAGCTGCCGGTCTGCTTTAGCTGGACTGTCAGCGCCGTGTTTTAAAAAGGTAGGACTCAACTGTGATCAGTGTCACCTCTGGCTGGTGTCTTAAGTATTGAGGAGTCAGGAATCCAGTTCATCATCATCATCATCGGCATGTTAACGGTTCATGTCTCCGAGCATCATCTAGAGATATTTTTTTTACCAACCTAACAATCAGGACATCTGCTTGGCTTTTGTTATCAGTCTACCAAACATCCTCCGTCATGGCCTGAATGCAGACGGTAGATAGGGTGGCTGCATTATCATCCGACTGAAACAAGCGCAATGCAACCACACAGAGACACGCAGAGGATTTTAAAGCAACATCATGTGACTGCTTTACCTTAATTTCTCTTGATTCAGCCACTCCGCCCCCTTATCACTTGTTTCTGCACTATGTGACTTCAGTGAGAGGGTAGGATCACAGCGCTACATACACGTTTTCAACACATTACGTCCAACAAATTGTTACATTTGTGTTTATGACAGTGCCGTTGCCCTCGGAAATACATATTGTTACTTTAAGGTGAGTTGCAGCTCCCTGAAAGGACTGATGTACAGGGCCTGGACTTAATCGGTGACAGCCTTTTGCCGGCCACCTGGAAATGTTAGGTTTAGTATGAGTTTCTGTAGTTATGTTAAACCAGCGACGTTTAAAGTAAATTAGTATTATAAAGCAGCGTATACAGCGTAGACAGTGTATACAGCTATAATAGCCGCTCTGTGAGGCTGTGTTTAGTTCCTTGAGCTAAATGCTAACGTCAACATGCTAAAACACTCTGACGATACTGGAATAATGTAAAAAAAAAAAAAAACGGAATAAACTTTCCACCATAGATTTTAAAAGAACCTAGATCAATAGCTTTCCAAGGTACCAATTACCTCATGAAGAAGTTGACTTACAGTAAAGGAACATTAGGGAGAAAAAGACACTTTTAATTAAATAAAACATTGGTCAACACAGTAGAAATGAGGCAGTGAATGGCTACATTTTTAAGTAGTTGATAAATCTTAGATTGTAGCGGTCCACACGTCAATCAGGGATTAGCTGTGAAAATTTCACAGATGTTTGGTCCATTGTGAGACATGTGATGAAAATGCAGCTGCCTTGACTTGAAACGTACGGGGCCACCGTCAGCGCAGCTTTGTCTCCTCCGGTTGCCAGTGAAGTCCCAAAGCATGAGACAGGAGGTGGGAGTTCGCCAGGATCAGCCCATGATATCATGAGAACGGAAGTGCGTCGAGTTAAAACGTTCCTAAGATCGTATTTATGAAGTCCTTCTGAACTGCACGTGGAGACAAAGGAAACGGATTCAAACGCTGACATTTGACACAAACATCAGCATCAGGAAAATGACATGGTTAGATGTTTGGCTTGTGTTGCGTTGTTCAGTATTCCCGTTATTATGTCCACCCTTATATAACTTCATGTCTTAGGAACTGTCTTCCTAACACATCCTAAACACAGAAGTTTCTCTTTTTGCAGGACTACTGTTATTTTTCCAATTTTCAGGTTCATTTCTATTGTCTCGCGTCCATTAATTGTTCTGTCTGTCAGCAGGTCTCCACGGCCGCCGCCTGTTCTTCTTTATAGTGGATGACAGACAGTTCAAAGTTGAGCGTTTGCACTCTGCTGGCACATCAACTCTCTGCACAAGACAAGCAGCACGACACAATTAAGAGAGATTCCTGACTGAATTGTAACGAAGCGTAACGAAGAGTTTAAACGGTCATTTTTACTTTCTTTGGTGATGTTCCTTCAAGTCTGACTTGCTGTTTTTGTAGTTCAGTTGTTAACTATACATTTACAATGAAATAAAAACAGCAATATTTGCCGTTTTAGACCACCTCGTCTACTGACGCTGTTGCATATATAACATAAAGACCTTTATATAGACAATTTGAATTAAGTGAATCTGAGCAAACTCACATCACAACAAGATTTGGCTTCATGTTATGTTACTATGTGGAAGCACACTGAGGTGTTCATCATTCACACTATTACAGCCTTATCAAAGAGATTTCCTGTGAAGATGCAAGTATTTTTCAAAGGCTGGTCAGGGTCAGAAGATCATGGGAAGACATTAACACTGTCTCACTTTTTATCCATGTCATTTCTGGGATATGAAGTGAGTCATCCTGAGTACACAAGTCAAATATTAAGCTCTTCTCACAAATAAAGTGCTGCTACAGGAAGGTCTCACTGATATTTCCAAGGACGGTTCCCACAGACAGTTGTTGAAAATAACACTGCCAATACAAACTCTTATAAGACTGTAATCTTCAAGCTACACAATGCAAGATTTTATTATTAAAAAAAAAGTGCTCAAATGAAATATGGACTGAACAGAAGTCACAGAAGACACGAATGAAAATGGTCAATCAAAATAAATCTGGCCCGACTTCACGAGGGAGCAGTTGCCTGAGGTCACACGGCAACAGCAGCCATGGGGAGGAGGCAGAATGTATTTGTAGATGACAGCATTTGTGTTATGCAAGTGCATAAATGCAAGGAAAGAATAAAAACGTTCTTTAAGATCTTAAGATAGACATATGAATTTATTTTAAAAGACCTAAACTAACATAAATTGATCATTTAGAAATATAAAAAAAAGTCTTATTTCAGATGGAAATAACAAATATATACACTGCTATAGTATAACCAGGCTCGATGGAAAGCCTGTGCAACATTTGAAGCCATATTTTTCCTGGTGGCCGAACTGCTTATTTATTAATACAATTTGACACGGCGCCAAGTGCAGATAAGACCAGTAGTTGGTATTTGATTGGACGACGTGTAGACCAGTCAGCATAACAGTTCAATATGCGTGTTGATGCTGACACCACAACTGATTCCGTCTGATGTTTCAGAAGTATTAACACATCCAGGTGAAGCCGCGAGAGTCTGAACTGACACAGGCTGCTTTTATCACTGACCGGTCAGGTGACGACTGCTTCTCTCCTGTGCCATCACCCCGTGGACTCCGGTGACAACGGGCCATTATAAAAACATCGCGATGCGAACACATTCTGCACATAGCAGAATGTTATCATGTGCTGCTCATGTGTGAGGAGGATTGTCCCTCTCTGTGTCTTTGGCAAGGCTCTGTAGCAGGGAACTCTGGAAGGCCTCGTCACGCGACTCAGGGACCAGAAACTCCAGGAGCAGGTCACAGATGCAGTAGATCAGATGCCTGCATGTAATCACACATACAGGCAGTGAGTGTTGCCAGCGTCACAATTGTGTCGTTAGATTTAGCGACATTTGACATTACTAGATATTCATTTGAACACAGTTAGCAGCACTGTATGTATTCATTTCTGAGTAAGGTGATCTCTTTCTCAATTTTTAAAATACTATTGTCCTTTGGCTGCTGTGGCAAACAAATTTCCCCATTTGCGGGACAATAAAGGAATACTGATTCTGATTCTGCCAATAGCCGAAGCAGCGGGACTTTCCATGATGCAGATGTTCCAGCATGTAAACAGATATACTAACAACATGGAGGTGTGTCTAGGTTTAAGTTCACTACTCAAACATCTGGCAAGGTTTATCCTCAATAACTTTTCAGCAGATTATTTTGGCAGTGTGTAATAAAGCTGACTGATGTTCCACGGGTTTAAATCTTTCCTCATGAACAGAGAGTGAAGCCTGACACTGTGCACAGCTTGATATACGACACACAACTGAGGAGTTAGGGGCCGTCTCAAAAGTGCCAAGGGAGCGTTTCAGATTTGTGTCAACATCCTTCTAATTTTGTTGTGGACATTTTAACTTAACGTATTTTAATCTGGGCTTGGTCTTTTCATTGTCAGTAGCTTTTCTTGTTTGTCATCATAGACACTTCAGGCCAGTACGCTCCCATTTTAGAGCGCTACCTCCAGTTTTTAAAGGTAGTTATGGTAGTATGGTAGTTGGCCCGATGAAATCCTGACTTGTAATTTTCCGCCAACATCCAGTTATATCCACCAAGATTGTTCACAGTTAAGGAGCTGTAATTTAGGCTCAGTTAAGGTTTATTTTTTGTTTTGAAGTTGGGGTTCAAATATATGTTATTATAATTAGTTTAGTTCAGATACGAGGTATTTATAAAGATATGAGGAGTATAAATGGTAATTCAAAATAATTCAATACAGAAAATTAAGCAGATAACCCATTTTATAATCTAAATACTGATACATATTTTTGTGACATAAACAGATACTGATATATACCGTTTAGTCAATTATAGATATAATAACCAGCTAAACGTGTGTCCTGTAAGAACTACCGATACAGTTTCTGCGTGTAGCTGATTGAAAATAGCAGAACCAGACATGTGTTGTTTACTCATCAGTTTGGTTGTTGACTCACTTGTTTATCTGACAGTCCTGTAAAGACTCCAGCGCGGTCTCCAAGCTCAGTCTGTACTTCTCACTTCCGAGCATGTCAGTGATGAGCTCTGTTCAAACAAAGCCACAAAGCACAACATAGCTGTGGAGCCTTGCTAATCAAAAACAGCATTTAATGAGCAATCAAATAACCACACTCTGAATCTAACAGCTGCTACATACCTGGGAGCAGCTGCATCAGACAGTCCAAACACTGCTCCTTGGTTTCTTCTCTTTCTGCGGCACTGCGCTCCGGCCGTGGTTGAGCAGGCAGCGTGCCGCCTGGCCATACAGCTTCCTGCAGCACTTGTAGGTAAATCACCCAGCAGGGGGCACTGGTAAGGTGGGCGACTCCGACATCCAACCATCTGAGACAGAATCATGAGTTTCATATAATATTGTTTTGACTGTTGGTCTTCAGTGCATGTGTGTCTGCTTTTTCTACAAGATATCAACAAACAAGTGAGAATAAATGCAAATACATGCAGACATGCTTCCGCTGATTGTGAGAGAATGACAGACATGCACCCCAGGGGGAAGCAACACAAACATTCTTAAATCTCTATAGACCATCGCAAGAGCACGAACATGATTTATTGACATGCCAAGTGACCCTTTCAACTCCCGAAGGCATACGTCGAGTCCAAAAATGGAGGCAAGCAGAATCAGTTAATGACAGCGCTGGACGCTGGAGATTAGACGAGCACAGTTCCCACAAGCTGTGTGGTGAAAAACCAGCCCGGTGGCAATTCTAGATTCCCAGAAAAGCGTAAACACTGTGCTTGAAGAAGGAAACAATACTTTGAAAGTAAATATGAGAGAATGTCATGCAGCTTAAATCACTTAGTACCTCACGAAGCTGCCCCCTTGTACTAGAAAAGGTCACAGCATCTGGATGTTCAGCTGTACGAAGGTGAAATGCCACACTTTCACCTGTACAACATAAATCCTAGTTATTTACCAATTGTATGGGTATAGTTACTGTATGATTCAGAGGCCTGGAATTATACATTATTAGAACATATACAAACCTATATCGGCACAGAAGCTGAAAGAAGCTCCTACCTCTCAATGAAGGTGCCAAAGAGCAGTCTGATGGTCTTCTGTATGTTCTCTGTGCACAGCCAACTCCACTGGTCCTTCATCAGCAGGCACAAAATGTTCAGAGCAACATCTGCCACAGCTGTGTCTGCAGTACACAGAAACACAGTAGGACACCTTAAAAACACACGAGATGCTGTGCAAACAAAACACATCATACAGTGGAATGTGACTACAAGGAATATTCAGCAAACGTCCAAATAATGAGTGGAGTTCTGCTGCACCCAAGTGGTGAAGCTGTGTTACTGCAGGCTGATTCAGAATCAGAACACTTCATGATGTTAGAATGATTCATTCTAACATTAAGGATAAAACTAACTATGAAAAGATTTTTGTAAATATCAACCTGTGCCATGAGTTTTCCCTGATGTCTTCTGCTGCTCACAGCTTTGCTTGGCTGTCTCTTTCCCATTTGGCTCACATAAAAGTCTTTCCTGCTCTTGGACAAAGCTCTCCAGGCTAGACAGTGACATGCCGTTGAGGACCTAAAGATTAGCAAAGCAACATGTCAACATATCTGTTGGTATCAGGTATCATATTTTATAAATCAGAGATGGTAGATAACAGTGTAGTAACTTACAGCACTGCCTTCACTGAAGCAGTATGTCACTTTAGGATGTAGGTCTGGTATATTGAGAGATGGGGATATTTTGCTTGGGAACATAAGTCTCCTGACGCATAAAACACAGAACCAGACATGCCCCATTACAGCGGTGAAACAAATAAACACAGAGAAGAAAGATCGTCAATCTATTAGCGGTGACAAACGAAAATTGGGAACAACAGCCTGATATAGAGCTCTGACCTGTACTTTTTGCTGTCCAGTGTCCGTCCATCAGCATCTCCCTCAAGCTCCTCTGTTGGGCTGAGTGGCTCAGGATGAGGGAAAGCCGTCTTCAAGGTGTCTAAAGCATTTTCCATCATCTTCAAGGGGGGGTCAAATTGGAAATTAAATGGGATATTTAAATAAAATTCCCCTCATTGAAGGAATATCAACGAATGTACCTAGATCACATTTTTCATTTAATCTATAGAGTTGATTAGTAAGTTTTAGAGGCTGTACCCTTGATTTCCATTCTTTATGCTAAGCTAAGCCAGATCTTCTCATCTAACGCTTGGCAAAAGAGATTAGATTTGATTTATGTGGATTGTATTAATTTTTCTCACACTTTATTAAAATAATGCTTACAGATCACATATAAACGATGTTTCCTACAATCACCATCACATCTTCACGAGATCAAGTCGATGCTCTCTCACCTTGTCAATTCTTGACTTGACAAAAGGCTTTCTTCCAAAATATGTGCCGGAATCTGAGTTGAGGGCCAGGAACTCCTGCATGTCTTCATTGTTGGATGTCTCGGGAATGTGGCTTAATTGCTAGAAAAAAAATCTATTAGTGACATTAACCACGAGTAGTTTCACTGCTGATGTTATGATCCTTATACCTACTTTAAGGAATGTATCCAGTTGGCTTTTACGAGCTTCAACCTTGTCGCCGTCCGCGTTGCCAAAATGGAGGTCAGGGAACATTTTCTTTGGGCCTTTGACATCTGAAAACCATAAAATTTTCTTGCGATGATATTTCTGTCTTGGCATACAAAATGTCAAAGGTCAGTTAAAGCAGAGGATTATCTCTTACTCTTGATTACTTTCTTGACTTCGGGCTTCTCCTCTAAACGTGTCTGCAAGTTGAGGAACTCGCTGTATCTCCGGTTGACAGTGTGAGTGGTCGCAGGCTGCAGACTGTCACTGTTTTCTGCTTCAGCCAATGTCTCATACTGTAAAACAGAAAGTGGAGGGTAAAGATCGGTAATTCAAATATCAGCCAAACTTTAAAGGAAGCAGGAAGTGGAGTTACCTTTACAGTGTAGAGAGTGTAGGGATGTGTGCCTGTGCCACGATGCTCCTTCGCAGTGACGGTACCAGATATTTGCACATTCTGGATGCTCATAGGTGCAGCTTGAGGGTTTGGGGGATCAAAGCTGCAGGAGGTCAAACAAAGTCTTTTTGGAGAACAAGTTGGGGATTTCTTCTGGGCTATACCGGCGGGCCACTGGGAGTCCTCGGGCAACACCACCTTTGGCCCGAGATTTTTCAGAGGACCGAAGCACCCAAAGGCTTCGTCATCCTTTACAGGGATCACGTTGCAGAAGTTTGTTGGGGGACCACAATCACAAAAGCCTCCCGTCAGCTCCTCTTCAGAGTCTGACTGAGTTAAGGAGTCCAGTAATATCATTTTGGACTCTGCTGTATTGGAACGGCCAGATGTGAGTGTACAGCAGCTCACTTTGCATGGTGTGAGCAAACCTGCGTGGCAATTTTCTACCTTCCCAGCAGACGTCAGGCTGATCATGCTACTTTGTGAGGAATCCCTCTCATAGAGCGTACTCTGGCTCTGGAGATCATCAGTGTCAGAGCTGCCTTTGCTGCTGAGGCCGGCTTGTTCAGAAGAAGACAGTGACCTGCATGTTGTCCAGGACTCCTCCTGGATCTGACATCTGTATAGTTCAGCTACTGGGAGCTCGTCCACATTGATTTCCTGTGGTTCTTTTGACCTGGTGATTATATCTACAATGGTCTGGTTGAGCCAGTCAGGATCAGACACCCTGCTGATGAGCGGCAGCAGCACATTGCAGGTGATGAGTTCAGTAACCATGTAACCTCCGGTCCTTGTTTCCATCTGTGGGTATGGAACAAGCACATGTAAGACAAGGTTAACCAGAGCTCTCGAGTAGCTGAGCTCAGTGACTGCACAGCTCACAGCTGGGTGAGGGGCATCTACTTCACTGTAGAGCTGCCACAGGCTAATGTGCTCCTTCTGTGTTGACTGTATCTGTCTCGCCGTCATGTAGCTCTGCAGGTGACACCCATACAGCTCTAGCAGCCTTTGGACCAGTGCTTTTCGGTCCACACGCCGCGCACGTTCCTTCAGCTCCATCACCGACTCCAGCATTGAGTTACGCACCGCCCGTTCAAAATCCCCCTCCACCTCCGGCAGCAGCGTACGATACCACGAGGACACAAAGTCACGCACCGCTTTGTGGACGGCACAGTGGATCTCATGGTTCAACCTCCACTCATGTTCAGGGGAAGACAGAGGTGGGTTAACTGTTCCAAGGGGCAAAAAGTGTTCCAAATGGAGAAGGCTGTTTGCATCCAGTACGGCGCGGGAGCCGAGCCAACCCCCGAGAACCACCAAGAGACTGGTGAAGACGCAGAGGAGCCAAACATTCACGAGGAGGTGGAAGAGGACAAGCCATGCCAGTAGAGCTCCGAGCCCCAACAGCCTCCGCTGCCCAAGCAACTCTGACAAAGTCCAGTTATTAGAGCTCTTTGTGGAGGGCATTATGGCCAGCAGGTCAGATGTGACCTGTGAAAAAAAACAATAATATATCCTGTTACATAACAAGCAGTAACAATAAGAAAATTGTGCTTCTGATTGCTTACTTAATGTGATATATAAACTCTAAAGACCCAAGCAACTCTGCTTAAATACTTAAATACTGATAAAGTCCATTGCAGCTCTGGTTTTGCAAAAATGTTCAAGGATTCTGTATATTGATGGGACATTTCACTATTGATCAATAAAATGTTAGAAAAAGGGAAAAATGGTCATCTTCATCAGTTTCCAAGATGACACCTTGTTTTGTCCAACCAACAGTACAAAACTTTAAAACATTCAGTTTACTACTGTATAAAAACAGAGGAAAGCAGAGAATCCGCACAGTATAAACGCTGGGAACCAGTGAAAGAATCAGTTATCAGAATAGTTGACAAGAAGAATAATCGACTTATCTCTGCGACTTGAGTGTTCGCACTGGCAAAGCTGATTTGGACTATACAGTATGTTTGAAGTGAGGCAGTTAGCTTATAAGCAGTACAGTACCAACATGACAACTGAAACAGGTTATCAGCTATACATTTTGAATTAAAAAAAACTGACTCTCAGCTTGGTTATGTCCAATCCGCTACTACTGCTGAGTACTTGTGATTTATATTACAGACAAATATAGCTTACAGTAATGTTTATGGGCCGAGGAAGCAAAAAACAAAGTCTAAACTTGATATTTTATATAATATATATAATAATATTAATCACATAGCAATATACCTATTATTATCACCATGAGAGAGTAAATGGTGTGAAAATAGTTACAAATTTAGTGCAATGTAGTTAAATAAGGTCAACAGTAAACATATTTAAACGTGGTGCAGATTGTACCGCGAGAGAGCAACGTCACATTTATCAGTCTTCGCGGGACTTCTTGTTGTCATGGCAACAAGTTCACTTCAACCGAGTCCACAAGCTATAGCATTTAAGCTAGCTGAGCCTTACCTTTTTTTTCTCCCTTTAGCACTTTTACCATCTTTATAGTATTTACTAAATAATGTTATGTAGCTACACTTAGCAACCAACTCTCACGGTCACAGTTGCTCACTTGACCGCAAGATGATGCTCGAATTACAAATACTCATCCCCCCAAAAACAGCTCGGAGACAATAAAACAAACGTTACCTGAAATGCTGTCGGAGCTTTACAGTAGCAATACAAGCCGTGTGTGGTGTCCTCCTCCTGTGTGCCACTGCTTTAATCCTCCAACAAAGATTATCTGTTTAAGTCTGCAGGTCAGGAGAGACACACACGGCCCTTATGGACAGTTAACTAGCTGTTAGCTGTCCACTCGACCTGCCAGACACAAACCCATGTGCTCACACAGAGATGTGGGAGACAACACATTCCTCTGCAGCTGCTCTCAAACATGGACTTTACTGTCCAACACTACTCTCTCATAACTGAATAACTGAATAACCATATAAATATATACTCATCATTTTTAATATTCATAATATGAATGAGGTAATGTTACAAACTCCGAAATATTTATATTTTCCATAACTGAATAATAATAATAAAAAAGGAAAATAAGGTCCCCAGAGCATTGTTTGAAGCTGGAAAGGTGGCGGGGTCCACCAATTATAAACAAAGTACATCCGTAATTTAGTTTGTCTCCTCCAAAACAACATAGTGCACCTTTAATACTATATATGTATAATAATAATAATAATAATACATGAAAACAATATAAAACAGTGTAACATGCAAAGGACAAATGAAATAAATGGCATACCGAATATGTAAATAATTGGAAAAAAATCATATATAATACATTCATATTATATCTATTATAGTGTCCTGCTATATTGTAGCTGCCAGTAGGATGAATCGAAATACCAAGTATGCACTTGCACTGTACTGAGGTAAGATACCCGTGTTTTACTTGAGTGCTTCCACTTAATGCTACTCTCTACTAGTACAGACTATCTACTCCAGCTCCACTTTGGAGGCAAATATTGTACTTTTCACTATATTACATTTATTTGTTACTTCGAAAATGAAAACTGATACATTATAAATGTTTTACATGTGTGTAGTTCTCTGCTAATAGCAACATTAAAGTACTAAAAAAAAAAAAAAAATCCAGTCAAA
>OMLP01014298.1:0-10722 GCA_900302685.1 Spondyliosoma cantharus
CTCCTCTGGTGGGGGAGGGACTGAGGGGAGGATGAGGAGGATGAGGAGGAGGAGGAAGGGGGGAGTGACCCCCGAGCCGAAAGTCCTGACCTGCTGAGAGACGAGGAGGAAGAGTACGGAGGCCTGGAGGGACCTGAGGAGGAGGAGGAGCTTAACGTCAACAAAGATGCAACACAAGAACATCGTAATCCACATATCAGTATGTTTTAGTGTTAACATGAATATCTCTTATTGGGTTCCAGTCACACAGGTGAGGCAGCTCACCTGAAGGGTGGTGGACTCCGTTGACGCTGGTCTTGTAGGGTTTGTTCTCACTGTTGACGTGACCGTGAGGTTGAGGAGCGCTGACCACAGCAGAGGCTGCAAACTGAGCGCTGGCCGAGTCCAGAGTCTTCGAACTGGACTCTCCGGACCGGGTAGACTGTGGATCGGACCAGAACAGGAGAGACCAGAGATCATAATGCAGAAAAAGATCCTTGGAGCATTTTTTTATTATCAAATTCCCAGTAAAGTTTACGGCTTCTGTGCACTGATGTCATTTTACACAATAAAGATCATGTTAAAATGTGAAATATCCTGTCTGCATCTGTGTCTGAATATTAATATACATGTTATATATGTTACCTGTGTTTGGTGCAGTGCTGTGTGTCTGTATATTAATATACATGTTATATATGTTACCTGTGTTTGGTGCAGTGTTGTGTGTCTGTATATTAATATACATGTTATATATGTTACCTGTGTTTGGTGCAGTGCTGTGTGTCTGTATATTAATATACATGTTATATATGTTACCTGTGTTTGGTGCAGTGCTGTGTGTCTGTATATTAATATACATGTTATATATGTTACCTGTGTTTGGTGCAGTGCTGTGTGTCTGTATATTAATATACATGTTATATATGTTACCTGTGTTTGGTGCAGTGCTGTGTGTCTGTATATTAATATACATGTTATATATGTTACCTGTGTTTGGTGCAGTGCTGTGTGTCTGAATGAAACAGTGGTGTTCTGTAGTTGCAGCTGTTCCAGCTGTTGTTTCTGCATCTGGACCAGCTGCTGCTGGTGACTGTGGTACTGCTCCTCTGTGATGCCCCCTGCTGGCACACAGAGAGGACACACATCAACACACACACATCAACACACACACATCCACACACACACACACACTACAGTATAAATGTATCAACGCTGCAGCCTGATGGAAGAGAGACCTCAGCCTGTTAACTCACCTGATCCACAGTGTCTGTCAGGTATCAGACTACAGGTGAGTCTGCTGTCCTCCACAGAGAACCCTGTGGTTCTCCTGCCCCCCTCCCTCTGGTCCTGAACTGGTCTAGGTCTGTAGCAGAACCTCCTCAGGGTCTGGATGTTGTTCAGGATGTTATTGAGGGAGGGTTTCTGCTCTAGTGTAACAGGGTCACTGAGGAGGCAGGTACTGGTCCTGGTCCTGCAGACCGGTTGTGTTACAGAGTCCATCTGCTTCAGTACTGGATCCAGACCCGAGGAGGCTCGGTCCAGGATGATCCTGATCACAGACAGAAAACAGGCTTCAGCTTTAAGTCCACTACATTTAAACACCATGTAAACATTAACTCATTAATCAGTTTTATCTGAAACTTTTATTGAATTTGAAAAATAAAGACGCGTCAGTGGAGCTGCAGTTTACCTGCCGCCTCGTCCTATCCTGCGGCGACTCAGTCCCGTCCAATAAGGAGGCAGCGTCAGTTCAGTCAGAGAGTGACGGCGACACTGAGGGAGGAGCTCTGAATGATCAACTCCGTCCGTCTGCTCCGTACAAGGCTGAAGAAACAAACACACGCACAACAGAAACTGGTTATTGATTAAGCCCAGAGTTTTACTGGTGACAACAAGCTTCTACACACAACAACAACACATCCAGTTTTCTTCTCAGTAACGACGCGACACTAAGTACCAGTAAGTGCTGCGATGTGTTGATACGCTGTGCCAGAAGAAATCTGGTCAACACACTCATCTGCTGCTCTAATCACACATGGAGCTGATCTTTGTAATTCAGATCAGATAGATCAGAGTGGTGATACCTCTTCTTCTGCAGTGAGTGAAGAGGACCATCACCTTGTGAAATAAGCATCAAAATAATAGTTTCCCAGCTGGTAAACACACCACCGGGCTGTCGTGGGTGCAGTTTCTCTGGGCTCGTGAGGTGAAGCAAACAGGTCGGGTTGCAGAGTTTTAGCAGGGCAGCTCAGCAGACATCCGGCTGCAGGCTCCACCTCACGAGCCCAGAGACACTCGTGCAGTGAAAAGTGGTACTGGAGAGTGTGTGAAGAGGTCGAAGTGTTCCTGCAGCTCAAACAGAGCCGGACCAGACATCACCAGAGTGTCTGAGAGTTAACAGCTTGAATCAAGCACCAATAACAAAAAACAACGAAGTCAACCAATCAGAGGTAGAAGGGCGGGTCTTATGAGAAAGCTTCCTGAGCAGCATGACTGCGCCCTCTGCTGCTCAAACAGAACAAAAACCATGATCGGCTGCATTTACACTGATTTGTTGGATCCATGAGCTTTACGAGCAAAACAACAACGTGCTGGGTTTGTTAGTATCACTTCATTCTTTTATGGTGATATCGTGACATTCTGTGTATCGTTACATCTCTAATTATTACATGTTGTATTTACGGCAGATTCATCTTCAGGACGATTGAAATGAAATGAAGGAGGAGAAACTCACAGAGAGGTATTGACATCCAGCTTTCCTCCTGAAGACAAAAACTCCATCAGGATTATTCTCTTCATCAGGTGAAGACGGAGGAGACTGAAGAGACAAACACACAAAGATTCAGAATCAGAGATATTCTCCAGTACGACCACATGACGACCACATGATGCTCAGACAGTGATGCTGACCAGCGGTGGTGGCGGACTGTCGTCCTCTCCGGAGCTGTGGAAGTCGTACTGTTTGATGTCGGCCTTGTTGACGGTGAAGGGACCGGGCGGTCGACCGGGACGTCTCTGCGGAGGATACAATCTGTCCCGTCTGATGGTCTTCTTCTTTGGTCTCATCAGATCAAAGGGAAGCTCGTCTCTGACGGACACCGGCTTCTTCTGCATCTGGAACACACACAGACGCTGATAATGAAATCCTGAAACATGTTCAGAGTGTGTGGCTCTTCTGTTCAACCTGCAGTCACTGCTTGCAGCTACATTCAGATGCATAATTCAACAATTATCATTTACAGAGCAGAACTGTAAAGATATAAGCTGAACCGGCTGCAGCTCAAGATTATTTTCACTGTGGATTTTTTCTAGACCAATCAATTAGCTGTTTGATCTATAAAATGTCAGGAAATTGTGAAAAATGTCTCTTTGTCCACAACCACATTCAGTTGACTGTCACAGAGGAAAGAAATCAGAAAATACTCACACTCGACAACCTGACAGAATTTAGACTTTGTTCTAAAAAAATTACTCAAATGATCAAAACAGCTGGTTTTTAATTTAACTGTTGACCACTAATCGATTAATCACTGCTGCTCTTCTTCATGGAGCTCCAGATGGATGATCATCGACATGTTTGACAGCCGCGGAACAGGAAGTTGAACCCTGTCCAGGTTTGTATGTTGTCAGGTGTGTGGACACAGAAACACAGACAGGTGAACAGGTGAGTCAGTACCTTGATCTTGACGTCGGTTTTGTGTCTGTTGTTCAGAGTCACTGGAGCGCTGTACACCGGCTTCTCCACCAGAGGGAGTGAAACATCTCTGAGAGTGTCTCCACTGAAATCTCCCATCTGATACCTGAACACACACACACACACGCGACTGTTAACAACACACAGACCACCTTCACCTCTGAACTGAGCTTTAAAGGCTCGTTTCAGTTTGTATTAAACTCATGCAAACAGATGTGAAATGTCTCTTAATAATGAATTGTAATTATCTAACTCAGACCAAGAGAAGAACTCATATTGCTCCCATTTAATATCTGCACACAGAACTACCAGCTGGTTTTACAGTCAAGATATTTCAGATTTCATCTCGGAGGTTCTCAGGTTCTCAGACAGGAACCTCCTGGATGTTCTCCTGAGAAACAAAAGGATCTTTTTCTTTCAGAGAACCTCAGACTTTTATTTTTTCCTTACTTCTTTCTTACTTGTTTTGTATCTGATGTAATAAATACAATAACCATGTGTGTTGAAGTGCAAGTGTGACTGTTTTTTTTTGTTTGTGATTTATTTTTTAACCCATTAAAAATCATTTTAAACCCTCAGGTGTTGTTTGATAACACTTCCTGAAACCTGAGGGCTTCTGAAACACCTGACAACTGTCAACGTTCACTAAAACCTTTTATTTCTCAGCCGAAGGAGGAGATAGTAACTTTAATTTGGAAATATTGCCTCTGCTGTGATGTTCATTAATAAATCACGATGCATTTCTTCCATCAGGTGCATTTAAAGTGACAATATCATTCAAAACAAGCTCAGTTCTCACTGGGACCTTTAGGGTTAATGAAACGTGTTTCTTGTTGTTTCACAGAACATTATGATGATGATTTAAAAATCAAAAACACGGGGGACATATTTGCAAGTTGCACATATGCTGCTAATTATAAAATGTGATTGCTATGTCTCCAAAAAATGCCACATAAACCAGACCAGGGCCAAGTCCACATGTACATGAGTAATTATCCAAACAAGGTTTTTTTAAATAAACACCTGAAAACACAGATGAAGGCCATCAACATACACTGGTCACGAGTGCGACATTGTAAACAGGAAGTAGATTGTTTACTCTGGTCAGTTGCTTATTTATAGAAAATACCATGAACGAAGCAGAGAAACGTGAGCGCTCTCTGGATCTTCTTGGATAATTTGTCAGAAAACATTAGAGCTGTTTTTGCCTCTTTTCCATCACTGTGTCATCACTGTCCATGTGCGTCTCTCTACATATAAACAATATAACATCCGTTCTGTCATTGTACAAACTCAAGTGTTCAGTGATGCTGCAAACACTGATGAACGCGTCTGTATGAGAATCTTCATCTTGTAACGAGTTTTCAATGATCTGAAACTCAACCTGCTGCTGTAACACTGAGCCGCTACAGCAAGCACAAGGGCTCAAAATGCAAACTCAAGTTTCCCAATCAGTTTAAATACAGCCACCACGAGAGGAGACAGGAGTCAGTGAGCTCAGTGTTCGTTATGTGTTCAGGTGTATCTGTGGAGATTATCAGCCTCCTCACCTCCTCTCCACCACCTCCAGCGTGAGGTGCAGCAGCTCTCTCTTGGACTTTTCTCTCCTCTTGATCATCTCCAGGATGGTGACGGTCCGACTGAACTCTCGTCTCAGTCTCAGCATCTTCTCGTACGACGCCTCGTCGTTCTTACGGTTCTGACGACAGACAAACATCACAGTAATTAATCGACTGAAGCAGAAATGTCGCCCTTTCAAACTGAATAATACAATAAAAAATCTCCACATGATTTAAATATATTCACGTTTGTTGTCAGTAATTATAAAATCTTTGCCCTATCTGCCATGACATCAGCATCTTGTCAGTAGATTGTTTTCAGACACTTTATAGACAGAACCATGTATTCATTAATCCAGAAGATAATCAGCTGTGGACTGACTGACCTTCCTGGTCTGCATCTTCTCGGTCCTCCGTCTGAAGGCCACGTAGGCGTCACTGTTGGTGGATCCGTCTCTTTTCTCCTGTTTGATGTGAGGAATCAGTGACGGGCCTGGATAGTTCTTCCTCTTCCTCACCCAGTAATCATACACCGACTTCAGCAAGTAGTCGTCCTCGTTCAGCAGCAGCTTCGCCTCGGACAGAGACACCAGCTGAGGACGTGAACAGAAGCAGAAAAAACAGATGAGAGTGAGATAAGAGCTCAGACTGTCAGATGAACGTGTGGTCGGTGACGTCCAACCACAAGTTTGGAAGCAAATTCTGGTCCTCAACCTGATTACCTGCTGAGTTCAGACAGTGTATGTGTATGTGTGTTACCTGGTGTGTGTGTGTGTGTTACCTGGTGTGTGCTGGCCTTCTCCAGCCGGTCCACCATGGTCTCAAACTGCAGAGGTTTGATCTCCATCTTTCTGTTCAGTCTGTTGAGCAGAGTCTCGTCCTCGGAGTCCATGTCATAGTCGGGCTGCTCCAGGTCCAGACCCAGAGCTGCAGGACCACAAACAGCACCAACACACTGATCACACACCGTGACATTTCAAATGTTGTCTTACACACACTTTCCACGGGACACTGAACAAGGGAAGCAACATGACAAACGTCTCCTGCAACCGACATTTTAGATATTTTATCCTCTTCACAGTGACGAGTCTAATATTTAGCCAGAACTAGAGACTGGACTCATGTAATCCAGATCCAGGTCCGGGTGCAGACCAGTGTGAAGGAGGACTCACGCTGAATGTGGATGAGCTGTTTGGGAACTTTGACCTCTCCTTTGTACAGACGGTCGTAGTAGGTGGTGTTGCTCTCTGCCTCAGGGACGGGGATCACCATGTTCTCCTTCTTCTCCCTGAACACCTGCTGGGCGGAGATTGCCCTCTGCAGGTGGTGCTCCTGAAACACACACACACATACGCACACAGGTAAACGCTCATTTCTGCTCCTTTTACTATGAAAATAGATCCGTCCGTTTCAAACAATATAACTGCCGATATAACAATCGATGTCACTGCCCACATTCTTCCATGCATTCATTCTTAACACTTCTTCCTCTTGTCCTGTGGTTGTGTGTAGCTTGAACTCTTGGCTACACTCCATTGGTTTGTATCCAGGAGCTTTCAGAAAACTTGCAGTCGTACAGACAGAGTATGAACAGAAGGCTGTGTGTGTGTGTGTGTGTGTGTGTGTGTGTGTGTGTGTGTGTGTGTGTGTGTGTGTGTGTGTGTGTGTGTGTGTGTGTCTAACAGGGGTCGACAGAAATGGTTTCTAACTACAATTCATTCAAATACTCTACTTCAGTATTTCCATGTTCTGCTACCTAATACTTTCACTCCACAACATTTGTTGAAGGACGGCTGTGGCTCAGGGGTAGAGCCAATGTCTTGTTATCAGAAGGTCGCTGGTTCGATTCCCCTGCACATCAAAGTCCCTGGGCAAGATACTGAACCCCAAACTGCTTCCAATGTGCTGGTCGGCATCTTGCATGGCAGCCACCACCATCAGTGTATGAATCACTGCAAGTCGCTTTGGACAGACACATCAGATGAATGTAAATAAGGACTATGGGTTAGACTATGTTACTTTGCATATCCAGATTATTCAGCATTGATCAGCTATTAATTGTAATTTATTTTCTTTTTTACTTTATCTACAGTGACATGTTGTGGTTTCTTTCTTGTGACAAATGTACTTATTGTAAGTCGCCTTGGACAAAAGCGCCTGCTAAATGCCCTAAATGTAATTGTAACTGTGACCAATCAGATTGTGTCGTGTAGAGAAAGGAAGCTGCCTCAGATCCAGATATGGTTGATAATCTACCTCTAGTATCTGACATTGAGAATAAAGGAGCCTAAACTCTGCTGTAAGACCCAAACACTAACATAATATGAAGTGTGAGGTCGTGTTCACACTCTGTGATTAAACAGCCTGTTTTAAATGACTTGGGGTTTTAAATCAATGACCACTTGACATTTTAGTCCCAAATCCAGCATATTACAAAAAAGCTGAAACTATTGTCATGACTTTACTGTAGAAACACGTCTTGATTTCTGTTTTTGTGTGAAACAGAAATTGGTGGAGTCGACCTTCATGTCTGTTATTGATTATGGAGGTGTATATGACAGCCTTTGCTCACTGGCTCTAAGCTTCATTACAAACTCTGCTGCTCTTACTCATCGTTGTGTTATACTCAAAAGTGAATTGTTCTGCTTCAGTTGCCTCGGTCACTGGGATGTTTCTATTTACAACATCATTCTGTGCAAACTCCCTATTTACTTCTCTTCTCTTTCAAACTCATAATGATGAAATCACAACACTTTGTGCTCTTGATGTTTTGTGATTTGTTGATCCTAAAGTCCATTTAGGTTTTCAGCACCAGCTGCTTGGAAACTTCCACTGAACAGCTGTAGTGAAATCAGTTCAGTCCAGGTTGTCTGATTTCAATAGGTCTAACCTGGTTAAGTAACATTTACACTCGGTGACTTCATGTGACTGGACCAGACAGCTGGTCTCTGAACAGATTCAAATGCAAACATTGAAACATTTGTTCCAGGGACAAAAACATACAAAGTCAATTTATTGTCCTATTTTTTGTTTAATAAATTAAATAATATTCAAAGTCTGTGAACATTCATTAAGTGCTAGTTTAAGAGAAAACTCGTCCAGAAACTAGCAGGTGTCAAATCCACAACATCGCCACACACGTCTGCTAAAGCCAGAAAAGACTGAAATTGAAAAAGAGGAGGAACACTGAAGAGGAAGAAGAAGAAGAAGAAAGGCAAAGACATGATCACAGAGCCAGTCAATCTATTATTCCACCAATACATGTGAGCTCATAAAAATGAGCAATGGGAATCTGTTTCCAAAGTATTTTTATCTTTCTGTCTAGGCCACTATTCATTATTAAAGACTGGAGAGAGAGAGAGAAGAGTGTGAGAGGGAAAAGTTATGAAAGTAAAAATAAAGGCTTTAGTGTTTCTGTATATAGTTGTTTTCTCCATCACTGTGTACCTGTTAGTCAGTGGTGGATGTAACCAAGTACATTTACTCATGTAATGTATCCAAGTATGAATTTGAGGGACTGAGTTAATTTTACCCAACTTTATATTTCCTCTACATTAAATCTCTGAGGCAAATATTGTACATTTCATTCCAATATTGTTATTTGATCATTGTAGTTACTTTTCAGATTACAATGCTTCAGACCCTCTAGGATTAAAATGCATCATCCATGAAATCTGACTGGACCGCTACAAATAAATCATAATCTTATAGAATATAATGCACTAGTTTAAATTAAACTACTGAACAGTATTTAAAGTAGTTCAAATAGCTTAACTTTAAACATCTACTGTTAAAGAAAAGATTTTATCAGTCGATCTTCTCGTTATAACAATTACAATGGTGAAAATACACAAAAACTTTTTTCAATTTCATATAACAATATTGGATATTCTAATGATGTACTGACTGCTGAACAGGAGGTTTCACCTGTTTTCATGTAAAAGATCTGGTCACTTTATCTGATTAACCACTTATGAATGAAAATGGGAAAATGTAGTTATTATACTTTCATGGCGGCACCAAAAAACATTATTAAGATTTAAAGAGTTTGTCATTTTAAACCCAACGAGCTGCATCACAGACAGAAACTTCAGGAACCACAACAAGTTGTTTTAACGTATTTAGATCAACTTCAGTAAGAACAGACGTGTTAGCATCAGCGTGCAGCCTCAAGTCACCGTTACTCTGTTAATCCGGAACATGTCTGACTTTCCTTAATTAAATATCGATAAGTGATGTTATCACAGGACCAGTCTGATAACTTTAGTCTGCGCAGAAACGTTTCCGCTCAGCTGCTAACTGTAGCAAACTGACAGGCTGAAGCTAAGGTAGCACTATAGCTAGCAGCTAGCCCGGCTAGGATACGGGACGTTCTGCGTCGTCGGTTGCCTTGAGAACTACGTAAAAACGTAAACGTCATAGTCACTAAAAGCGCCCAAAGCTCCTTGGCGCTACGCTAACAGCGCACACTCTACGTACATTGGGTAAAGAAGCTTCTTCGTACAGAGCTTACGGACAAAACTGTGCGTAAGTCCGTCATGAATCCCACGGTAGCACGAAGCTAGCGCTATTATCCCCCACAGACACACTTTATAATAAAACACGTCCGTACCAGCTCTTCTTCTTTCTCCATCCCGGTCGGCATCTGCGGGACGGCCCGGTTAATGGACACGCAGTCGGTCAGGTCCGGCAGGTCCTTGTTGCGGTAAACCGGGAGCGGTTTGGCGGCGTCTAGCGCTCGCGCCCGGAACGAGAGTTTACTCATTGTTTGCGCCAAATCAGCGACAATTCGCCCAAAACCCGCACCGATACCGACGGAAATCCGCTCCGGACGCGACTTTGTCCGCCGCAGTAGCGCTCATCGGTGTCCGCTGCTCCGGTAACCGGCGGCAGGACTCATCTGTGTGCGGGTTTAGCGGGACGTCGGGGCCGTTTTGCCGGGCTGTTCTGCTCCCTGCGCCGTGGAAAACATGGCGGACATGTCCACACCAGTGGCGGAGCAATCCCATCAGCCACCGCGGCGCAGCTCCAAAAAACACACGCGAGACGTGAGTGTGCGCGCGCAGCTCCTGAAGGCGACGTTGGTTCAAGAACCTGACAAAGTTCTGAGAACCCCGTAGAACTCTGACGTCACTCCGACAGAACCCTGATGGAAGTTCTGAAACTCTCAGAAGGAAGCCAATCAGAGGCGACACGAGACACAACGTCACAGCTCCTCATAAACTCATAACTCATAACTGAGTTTGACGGTTTCATGAACAAAATATTATAAATAAACCAAAAAGATCAAGCTGAAGTTTACATACACACATGGTGAACTATAGTTTTATTTTTATTTAATTATTTTATTTTTTATCATAGTTGTGTTGAGGCTGTCACTTTGTGTGTGACACCAGTAACTCTTCCAACATTAGTTTGCAGACGCTGACAGATTCACTCTTTTATACCAGTTAGTTTCCTGTAATGATCAGTGACAAAGTACAGCTGAGT
>OMLP01014301.1:0-17374 GCA_900302685.1 Spondyliosoma cantharus
CTGCTCCTCCTGCGGGTTATTATCTCAGCATGACCTCAATCGGACAAAAAGACACGCAACCAGCAAAGACGCAGGTGAGAAACCCACTTTTTTTTCTGTTCCTTTTTTTTTTTTCTCTTCTTTTTTTTTTTTTGCTGCTGCTGCGTATTAACGATGTTTTTTCTGCTGCTGGTTATGATTTCCTCTGTACATGTTGTACTTTAGGTGAGGGCAGTAGAAAGCCCTGGGGTGCTGCCCCTATCGCTGTCGCACTGTGTTGATCCTGGATCAGCCTCATCGTACAACAGCTTGGGCCATTGTCTGCGCACCAACATATTTCCAGGTCTGTACGACAAAGTCCAGTCTTTATACTCCTGGTAGGAAAAAAAGCACTTTATTTTAATTCTTGTAGTTGTTTTTAGGTCATGTACAGGAAAAATGACTGTTTATACTTGTTTAGAATGTCCAGACTGTAGCTTCTGTGATATTGAAAACCAGTTATGATTCAATCACACTGCTGTCATACTGTTTTTAAGCTTACATGACATAAACATTGTTTTACAGATAGTGGCCACATGGACAAAACACTGAGTAGTTGAATCGCAATTTGTTTTTACCCCTGCTGAATAATTCAGCTGTGTATGTTGCTAGACACTTGAAGTGTATCTCTGTTCCCTGGGTCACACGTTCCCAAGGACCTCTGTTCCCAGGGTGCTATCATCCCAGGGTCCTATCTTCCCCCGATACAATGTTAACACACATTTAGGGCCTTCAGGTCATTTAACCCTAATCCTAGATCTGGGGATCATACAGTAGGACCCTGGGAATAATGGAGCCCTAGGAGAGCACCTATGTGGAAATTGGGAACACATGCTACATTCAAGTCCGAGCCATAGGTCCAAATGTCCAGCTTCTGAACTACAGGGATTAAAGGTGCAATATGTCAGAATTGTCCAGCTTTTTGAGGTTGGGCTCGGGACAAACAAGCAGCGACACTTAACCAGAGTAACTGCTAACTACAGCTGCCGCTAGCCAGTAAGCTCGATTAGCTGTACATCTATCAGTCCAGACTGGGAGATCCAGGAAAGTGTTGGTATTTACAGCGCCAGCCAAGGAATGCTGGGCCGGGAGGTAGCTTCAAAACGTTTATTTCTTTTATATGTTGTTGTTTTTTTAGTTTTTTTTTTAGTTTTTTGGCTACGGACATGTCGGGTCCTAAGCTAGCCTATTGAGTATCGATTTAAAATCTCTATTAGCTCAAGCACTATAATCGTGCCTAACTAATCATTTTTAGTGATAAACACTTAAAATATCATCACATCCCCATCAGCCTTGGCAAACTGTGTTCAGAGTTAAATCAGTGTGAACAGGCTTACATGTCAAACTAAGATGGTGAGCATAGTTAACGTTAGGTCTGCTAACATCAGCATGTTAGCATGCTAACACAGTTTGCTGTGCAGACCCGCAGAGTCACCAGCGTGGCTGCAGCTTCTTAGTCCTGTCACCTTTTAGTTCATTTTTCACTCTTTTTTCCCCTACATGAATTCAGCACTCTGAACCCTCTGTCTCTACAGGCGCTTCTTCACCATGGAGGTCCGTCACCCAGGACTCCTTCATCAGCCACCCTCTGACTGCCTGGCCTGCTGACCCCCAGCGGTGGTACGGCCACAAGACCGATGAAATGGGTATGTACTAATGTTCCGTCCTCCTGTCCCACTGTCTGTCTCACGTTGGTCCGTCTGTCATCATTGTGCTCTGTTTGTAATTTTTTAATATTTTTTCACAACATACCTGTCTGCGGCCTGCCTGCAGTCCAGTGGACAGAGAGAAACATCATGAACCAGAAACTGAACAAGTTACTGAGAGAGATGGAAAAAAAGGGCAGCGTGAAATGATGTCCTGCTTCACACCCTGAGACCACCACACACACACACACACACACACCACCCCTTGTGATTCACACCTTGGGTTATTTTGGAAATGCTAGAATAAAACATTAAAACCATACATGTTGTAAGCTTGCTGCTTTACGATAAACAACCAAGATGAAGGTTACAAATGAAATACCACTGTGAAGATTATTGGTTAGATAAAAGATATCTGTGATATCCTGTGGGTTCGGGCTGAACCATTTTAATCAGTTAGCTGTTGAGGCAGGGTAGCAACAGCGCGGTGTGCGCATTTATTTGCGTACACGTTAAAATGTGAGACGGAAAAAATGCTAACCTGATATTCATAAATAAGCCTTTTCTTCTTAATAATGCAGTCTAATATAGGGCACACAAAACACAAAATGAGAGACTCAAAGCACCTCAAGATTGTACAGCACGTAAAACATGGTCGTTACTCAATCTAAAACTGAAGGACGTTAACTGCTGAATGTCACCAGCAGCTGAGGAGGTTATTTGTCTCTCTGTGTGATGGCAGCAGAACGTAGGTGGTTTCAATAGAAACCACTGAAACTGGTTTTTTGTCACTACCTGCTGCTGCTCCTACCAAGTCACACCTATATATAAAGTGTTTCTGTAGAAGTGATCCGGTCTTTGCCGCACACTTAAAGGGACATTGCAGGGACTGTTTAAAGTGCACACAATGATTTAACACTGCGCAATAAGCGGTCCAAACAAACACTGAGGTGTTCACTCAGTGCTGATCCACAGGCGCTCCTTGTTTAAACTCGTCTTTTAATCACATGGAGCCGATGTTGGGTGCAAATCTATGTGAAGCACTTCTCACAAGGTGTCAAATGACCTGTAAAGAAGTATTAGAGAAATAGTTCAGATTCATTTGCCTGCTACTCTGCGTTTCTTTGTGGAAGTAAGTGTGCAGCTGAAAAGGTTCATCCTGCACGTCTTAAAGGTCTAATGTGTGGGATTTAGTGGCATCATGGCAGTGATTTGGCTGCTAACTGAACTGTACTTTCCAACTGCTACGGAAACCACAAAAAAAAGCTGAAGGAAAAAATAACGCCCAGGCAAGTTTGGTTTGTCAGTTCTGGGCTGGAATAGAAACATGGTGGTGCCACATGGAGCCCACTAAACCTTTAAAACTATGATATTCTCACTCATCATATTTTAGGTCAGATGTCAGATGAATGTAGTGGAGTAAAAACGACAAAATTTCCCCTGAAATCTTGTGAGGAGAAGTAATAAGATACATAAAATGGAAATACTGAAAGTACAAGTACCCTCAACACTGTACTGCACTTAAGCACAATACACGTGTAAATGTGCATAACTACATTCCACCTCTGTGTAAGGTACTTGAAGAAATATGACAGTTCACACGTATAATGTTTATGTTTACCTTCCAAATGTTGGCACATCAACGGGCCAAAATAAAATGGTCAGCGTGGTAAACAAAGCTGATAGACATCAGCATGTTAGCATTCACCATGAGTGTTGTTACCATAACTTCTGTATCTCAGCTGGTAGAGCAGGTCGTCTAGTGATCGGAAGGTCGCTGGTTCGAATCCCGGCTCCCCTCAGATGAGTTGAGCTGCATGTCGAGGTGTCCTTGAGCAAGATACTGAACCCCAAATTGCTCCTGATGTGCAGTTGGCACCTTGCATGGCGGCCTCCGCCATCAGTGTATGAATGTCCGTGTGAATGGGTGAATGTGGCAAGTACTGTATAGTGCTTTGAGTACTGGAAAAAGCGCTAAATAAATGCAAGTCCATTTCCATTTCCATTACCCTGATAACATTTGCATTTAGATCAAAACACAGTTGTGCGACCACAGCGACAGCCTCACAGGGCTGCCTCATGGCTGAGGACACACACTGGCTCTTGTGTGTTAAGGTATGTGAATCATATGGTAGAAGGCTCGTATGCCGCCCTCCTTTACCACAGGATATTGAGCTTAGTCAACTCTGGCCCCTGCTTACAGGAATTGTACATATTTCGGTGTCTGACTTCTGCATTAGATGAGTCAGTTAACAGTGTTAATTAGTGACAGTTAGTTGCCATAACTTTCCTTCAGCTGTTTGTTTGTTTGTCACTGAGTGTGACACCTCTGCCAGCGACTTGCATCATGTGTTTTCTTATATAGAGCCACAGGTTTTGCAGCATGAGTGTGTCCTCCCTTGTTACTGTTCTCACCTCCTCCCCACTGAGAAACCCCCTCCTTGCCTCTGTGGTCTGTCGATGGTGACTGTTTTTCGTGTTGCCTTCCGAGCACAAACATCACTCTGGTCTGCTCGCCGGCTTCCCGCCTCAGGCACTGCGGACTTTGACCTTTCGGCGAGAGCCGCGCGCTCTTCTGCCTCCTGCGCCTCCTCCGAACACTTCAACCCTCCACTGCCCTCGTCTCCCCTCTTACCTCTGCTCGCTGATGCTGGCACCTATATTACTGCAGGAACTTGCGGGGGGGGGCATACAAGGGGGAGTACATCAGATTACCCTCTGGCCTACCGCGGGGCCTGAACCCACTCAAGCACCCAAAACCCGCTGAGTAAAAAAAAAATGGTGTTGCAACAGACGTCGTTGGTGCGTGAATGTGCTCTGCGGCTTGTAGGTCTGTGCACAGCGTTGCACAATAACCCTTCATTGAACTTCAGGACTGAGATGAACGCGCTGATCTTAACTATTGTGTTCACTGCGCCACATTCACATTCTGACATTTGACAAGCATGTGTGAGTGTAATCAGGTTTGATTGCATGTAACCCTTGCAAGCGTTTCTCTAAGTCTGCTCTCTCCTTACCTTCCATCACATTGTTCATGATAAGGTACGATACAAAAACGATCAGGGTTTTATTGGATTTATTTATAAAAGCTCCCAAGTTATTGATGCTTTGTTTGAAAAGTGAAGCCTATGTGGAAGCGCCTTAAACCTGCCTTCCTTCTAATGGACTTTATCGCCACTCCACGTCAAATATCCGTCGTTTGCCACTTGGCAAGTCGAGCCATACTCGCGGAAATAGCATTTGCGGAGAACAATGGTAAACATAACGATGATTTGAGTTGGTTGAGTTGATTCTACTGTCGGTGGATAAGCAACAGGAGCACACAAAAGGAACTTATTTATCCTTCTTTTGTTTTCACAGTAACTTGTCAACTGGGGCACTGCGTAGTGATGGAGACAAAATGTTACGTTTTTTAGAAATCCCCTTGTATAAGTCACCTCTCATGTGAGATAACAGCAATGGACAGGCTAACGACTAATCAGAGGAGACCTCATGGGGCCTGTGGCTACAGAAGAGATGTACGGTGACCTTTGAGTGGAAAGACGGCTGCTTGCTTTAACATTTAACCTCCTTTCCTTACTCGCTGTATAGAAGCACTGGAGTAGGACATGGTCTATATGCGTCTGCAGTGGTTGCGGCTGTAACAGCGGCGGTTTTGACGCTGTACAACCCGTGTGTGTGTTTGCATTTTTAAATAACCCCCATGGTTCTAAATCTGGATGCTTTAGCCTCTTTATCCTCCGAATCGTCATTTTAAGCTGAGTTTCATTGACAAGAAACCACTTCATAGGACGACGCGCAGGTTTTCTCTTCATGCAACCCACTTTACGTTGTGATTGAAACCGGATGTGGTGTGCCTTTTTGTATTTCTTGTTTTCAGTGCAATTACCTTAAAAGCTGTGATGGGGTCCAGGTAGCAGGAGGAGGAGGAGGCGCTTTGCTCTACTCTACAGCCACCCTCACCTCCCCACCTCTTCCTCTTCCCCACCGTGGGCCGTCCTCTCTCTCTCTATCTCTCTCTTTCTCTCTCTCTCTCTCTCTCTCTCTCTCTCTCACTATCACACACAATGCACCATGAGGCTTCCTGTCAGCCCCAGACACAGGCTGTGGTCGCAAGTGGAAAATGTCACTGGGCACTTTAAAGAAGATGAAAGAGGGGCAAGAGTGAGGAGATGGAGGGATGAGTGACAGAAAGAGAGAGAGAGAGAGAGAGAGAGAGAGAAAGAGAGAGAGAGAGAGAGAGAGAGAGATTGCATAAGTGAGACAGAGAAAGAAGAAAAGGAAATCTACTAAACTTGTCGGTCCAGAAGAGGGGACGATGATGAGTTTCCTCTCAGGGCCCCCCTGCGACACTTACTGACCCACGCTCATGAGGTACGGTATCTCTTTGTTTGTTGCTGATGATGTTTAAAAAATAAGTCCAGCTGTTGACACATGGCATTTGTTTTGATTTATTTTATTTCATTTGAAAGGGACGATGCACATTAAAGGAGCACTATGTCGTTTTGGGGACGAAATTCAAGAAAGAATAGCTTAATTTATTTATCCCCAAACAAACTAAATAAATAATCACTCTTCATGTCCATGACTGAATAAACTGAATAAACAAACTGACCTTGAAGGACAACACAGTTTCATACTGTTTTACTTTGTTTATATGTGGCGGACCCTGCCACCTTTCTAACTTCAAACAGAGTCCCTGGGGACCTTATTTTCCTCAGCTCGTTGATTCAGTCATGGAAAAATGAAATATTAATATTTGTATATTACCTTATTGATATTGTAAATATAAACATTTCCTCACCTAAACTTCATAGTGTCCCTCTAATCAATATTTCAAAGGGTCTTTTTGGCTCTTGCAGCTGTTTTACAACATTAAGAGGATATTATGAAAGTTTCCTGACATGCTGTTATTATTCAGAACGAGCGGTTTTGTTTCCCCTGAACATTGTGTCATAATATGCATATCGAGTGTGGTGCCACGTCTGCTTGTTTCATGATAGTCCTACTCAGACCGGGCTTTGATGGAAAAACCGCTGACACCGGATGACTCAAACTGATCACAATTGTGTGACTTTATGTGGCAGATATACAAGTCAGAAGATCAAAATCTGAACCCTGATATTTAAATGTATATTTTTTTTTCTTCAGACTTTTTTAGCAGAAGTCATCCACATTTAACCTCGACGCGTAAAAATAATTACTGAATGCCGCTTGATGTGCTCTCTGTGGTGCAGCAGCACAGGTGTCAGTGTTTTTCAGTCAGGTTTCACATGTAGCTCTGATCGTTGCCGCCTTCTCTCAGGATGAGTGTTTCTCTCGCCGTGGATCTGTATTGATTTCTAACTCTCAAAAGTATACGGCACCATGCTCCTGGTGATTGGCTGACGCAGTTTCAACGTCCAGGTTTCAGAAACATTTTCATACCGAGGTAGAAACTTGTTTGGGTAACTATGTGGTCATAACCAGCACTTTGTCTGTGTGGGGCGGGGGAGGTGTTTTAGGTTTTTAAACACATACTCTTCACTGTCTTCTGGGTTATACATGAATACAACCTTTTTTTTTTCATTCTACTGTTCAGTATGTATCGATCCTCTCTGTTCACAGTCATATTGGCGTGGCCATGGAGATCCTGTGGTCCTTGTGCGTCCTGGTGGTCCTGGTTTCAGTGGGTGCAGCTCACTCTAACAACGGCTCACAAGGTATTTTGCCAAGTATGTTGATAATCAAAACACTTACTGACCTTTAGGTGCACAGGATAGAAAACAATAATTGGTGAGTTTGCTATTAGTGAAGTGAGGCAGCACAGTCTGTTTTTTGCAAGTCACAACATATATTTATGAATGACAACATTTTAAAGGTGCACTACGTTGTTTTGGGGAAAAGATTTGAATCAGAAGAGAAAGATCATCATTGACTGATTTTTTGATGCCTAAACAAACTGATTGATGACTGAATAAACTGAATAAACAAAGTGAGCTTAAAGGACAACACAGTTTCATATTTCTTCATTTTATTTATATGTGGCGGACCCTGCCACCTTTTGTAGCAGTGTTCTGGGACCTTGTTTTCCTCTGAGAACAGCTTGTTGATTCAGTTATGGTAAACAATGTTTATTTCTGAGTCTCATTAATATTGTAAATATCATAATGCTGTTTAATTTTCTTCACAAGGGTTGCGATTGCAACTTTAGTACATCAAGAGATAACTGGTTCGCTGAAGGACAAGTCGGCTGATGAATACAGACACCATCATCTCTCTCTTCTTCTCTGTTGTTTTGTCTCCGTCACTCAAGGACTCTCCTGCGTAAATGACTTGGTCAACACCGTCAGCTGTAAATGGAATGGAGCTCTGGTGGCACCTGGTGTCAACTGTTCGATCATCGGTGCAATGAAAACTTTGACGAGCACCAACAGAATTACAGAAATGATGTAAGGTTTTAGAGATACTATCCTAATTTCTGCTTGCTGAAATACTACGGATGAGAAGTTTTTTCTCCCTTGTCCCTTGGGCTTTGGAGATGACAACGTGATGAACAGCAGCCTCGTTAGTTGGTCAAATCTGCAGAACTTAATGATCATTTCTGCCCTTCTTTTTTTTTCTTAGTCGATCTTGCAAGCTGGAACAACATGGAACCTCTCCTTCAGGCTGCAGTTTTGTTTTTGAAAAACAAGTAAGTCGCCAACGGTATCGTGAAAAAGAAGATGTAAACATCTCGTCTCAGCAAAGAAAAGAATGCAAAACATGTGTTGTACTTAAAGGTGCAATATGTAAGAATTGTCCAGCTTCCAAATTTATACTCAAAACGAACAAGAAGCAGCATCACCCGCCAAATCTAGCTAACGTTAGCTAGTAAGCTCTATTAGCCATTCATCCAGACTGGGGACTGGGATCTGAGATTGGAGATACCTGGACAGTGTGGATTTTGTGTGGATGTCATAATATCAAAAAAATTGTTAGGTAATGCTTTCAAGTAAAATTCTTTAATATCGCCCCTTTAAATAAAAAAGGAACACGACAATAATCAACAATCTCAATCCAAAGCTAAATCCATCCTGGCCGAGTCTTCTTGTTGCACCACCTGTACAATGTCTGTCGTCACTGTTTAATTGATAATGTTAATGTCCCACCAGATGATCACCTGTTTCAAACCCATGCCCATCAAAATGGAGTGTGATGGCACGTTGGTGGAGAAGATCGCACAATATAATCCATGCCATCATGGTGAGTGGATGATACTTCCTCAGACAACTTTTTCTTGAAAAGTTATTTGCGAAGACATTTCACGTGTGTGTGTGTGTGTGTGTGTGTGTGTGTGTGTGCATACAGTCAAATTGAATCCTCCAGGTGCTCCCACTGTGAACAGCACTGCCAATGACACCTGGATATCATGGAGTACAGGCAGCCCTCTCTCGGACTTCGTCAAAGACTTTGAATTCCATGTTCAGATCAGAGAGAATGGACAAACATGGCAGGTGGGTACCTTTGGACATACATATATGTCTGTCAAATATAACTCATTTTTACAACATGCTATCTGGGCAGAAAATTATAAATAATAGGCACAAAATAAGAAAACTAAGAGTCTATAGCCATGCTAGCTGTGCTGTGAGGCAGCATTTAGTCGCAGTTGTACTTTGAGCTAACAAGAAGCTAAACTGTCACAATGACAATGCTAACAAGCTTATGTTTCCAAGTTCACTATCTTAGTTCTCTGAATGTCCTTGGTTTAGAGTGTACGCATGCTAATGTTTGCTAATTAGCAATAAACACAGAGTAACAAGTATTGGATGATAAATGTTTACTGATGATGGCTTAACATGAAAAATTGCAGCTGCAGTTGTTTATTTTTTGCCACTTGGGGGCAGCAGAAACAAGCTGTAGCAGCAAACCGACATTTCCCTTGTAAACTGGTATGGCACACTCGCAGGGTTGGGAGGGTAGCCTACTTTAAGAATTTCACATGCATACAGATACTTATTGCCTGTATAAGTATATACTTTGTAGGTATCGCAATATTAAAGTAATGTAACATGATTATATTATCTGTTACTTTTGCAGGAATTGAGGAATAAGAAAAGAGAAAAGAAATATCAGTAAATAAACTGAAATTAAGTGAAAATAGAGAGGGATATGCTATCGTACATCATTCTTTTTTTTTTTTTAATGTTGTAATACCCTTTGCTCTTGAATGTAATCTTTGATCTAATTACATCTGTATTTCTGTAATTTTACTGGAATACAGTCACCTTTTTTGTATCCTGATTATGTAATCCCTTTACTTTTATTCCGTTACTCCCCAAGACTGCAAACTTGTTAGCAAACAGTTGCTGCAGTTCAACTACATACACCATCGTCATTCAGTCTTATTTCGGGCCATTATGGTGAACACAAATCCAATATTCACTCTCTTTAAGCTCCGATTTTGGTCTCTACCAACTCGCAAGAAAATATTTTGGCTTCTAGCTACTAACTGCTCCACTATATTCACACAGTAACTGTGTCTGTCTGCTATTTGGTTTTAAGCAGGTGGTGTACAGTTGGTTTTTAAGATTTTTAGTCTGGGCCAAAGTGGTGGACCGACTGATAGTGCCATCCAGATAGCCATGCTGCCAATGGCTTGACATTATTTGACAACACAAAGCCTGGTCTGTTGTATATTTTCGTCACCAGCAGCTTCTCATAGGTTTTACATACAGTATCTCACAAAAGTGAGTACACCCTTCACATTTTTGTAAATATTGTATTATGTCTTTTCATGGGACAAAACTGAACAAATTACACTTTGATACAATGTAAAGTAGTCAGTGTACGTGACAAAAGTGTTGCCAGCGGTTTAGACATTAATGGCTGTGTGTTGAGTTATTTTGAGGGGACAGTACATTTACACTGTTATAAAAGCTGTACACTCACTACTTTACATTGTATCAAAGTGTCATTTCTCCAGTGTTGTCCCATGAAAAGATACAATAAAATATTTGCAGAAATGTGAGGGGTGTACTCACTTTTGTGAGATACTGTATGGAATTTCCCCTTCCACTAACGTTCGGCCTAAATGTGTCATGTTTGTATATATTTTGGAGATGCACCCTAAATTTGATTTCTTGCCAAATTTTCATCTGTCTTCAGGAGGCCCGCAATATGTCCAGGCCAATATCAACGCTAAAAATACCTTCTCAGGAACTAAATGGGCACTGCCATGTCAGGGTGAGAGTCTGCTCCCCTCAATGGGATCACAGACACTGGAGCAACTGGAGTCCAGTAACATCCTGGGTCGTAAGAAACAAGGAGATAGTGCCAAAGGAAACAGGTGACGACACATTCCATTTACAGGTTGTTTGAGCAACCAAAAAAAAACAGCTCACAGGCTTTTTGATATCAGTCTCAACATGATTACTGTTCTCATTTTAACAAGGGAAAATATTGAGTGTACTTGTCGATGTACTTTACATGGTGTAACACCAGCTCTGTGTTTCAGGGCTGCTTCTGGATCAGACACCACTGATAATGTTGGGAGGGATGTTCATCTTCATTTTCTTCCTTATTGTAATGCTGGTCATTTACAAGAGTTGCACGAACAAAGGGTGAGTATGAAGCTGTTCTGTGTGTGTGTGTTGGGGGGGCATTATGTCTAATCTAATGGTTCCCCTTTTACCATTTCAGGCTTCGCAAAGAGAAGCAGGTACCAAACCCTTCGAAATACTTCCACACTCTCCACTCTGTCCACGGGGGAAATCTAAAGGTAAAAATAAATCTTTTCACCACAACATTGTTCCACATAGAACATTTAGACACGTGCGTCAGAGACTGCAGGTGTTGCCACCAAAAACTATTAATACACACAGGTAACATAACATTGACTTATGCTTGCCTTTTTTTATTTATGCTTTGCTCTATTATGATTATCAGATGGATAGATATTAATGTTAAATCAGTATTCAGCGACTGACTTTTTCTCTCCAAATTCTTACTTTGATCAAGCAGCATTTTGACCTTAAGCGCTAAAATGTGATTTTTTTTTCTCTCACTTTAGAGAGAAAGACAAGTCAGAATTCTTAGTTTAAAGTCAAATTTTGAGAAAGAATGAAGTCAGAAGGGCTAAAATGATAAAATATTGCAACATTAAGGCATTCACGACAGTCAATAAGGCTGTGACTTTGGGCTGACATGTTTTTGGGTTTTTTTCGAACCGCTCCCAGCTGGAGTACCCCAGGGTTCAATGCTGGGACCAATTTGATTCTCATTCTCATTCTGCTGTGTCAAGTCTTCATCCTGCATACTTTAGGCCCAGTAACCCTATACAAAAGTTTGAGTGGCGAATAAACTATTGCAGTACCACTCTAAGAAATACTCCATTACATTTAAAGTTCTGCATTAAAAATTGTACTTTAAGTTACATATGTTTTGTGGGCTCTGTAGTCTCCAAAGTAACTCTAAACTATACTGGTCATGCAGACATGTGACACTGTTGGACTCATTATGGACAGTTTAAAAACAAATGATCAAAAGTGATACCCTTTAAGTGCTTTAACATTTACTTTAAACTGGCTCTGTTAACTCACATAAATCATTTTTAACAAGGAGAATATTAAACTAAATTATAAAATTCGGCTCAATGATAACAGTCACTGCGTTGCATTCAGAGCAGCTGACGGTGCCGTTGTCACAACAACAAGTTAGCAACAAGTCTCTCTGCTGACTCATCTTTTATCCAAAAAACCCAAATGATTTCTGATATCTGAATGATATGCTCATCGATCGTACTGGGTCACATATTTTACGCCTAAAGGTGATTTTTTGTTCTTGAGGAGTGCAACTCAGCCTGTGAAAATAGTTGTTAATTGTCTCCTGGGGCTTTGTTTATGATGTTATTAGGGTTATCTTGGAGTAATTTATAACAGGAAGCCTGTGTTGCAAACAGCAGGTGTCTAGGTTATATGATGAGGGCGTTTACCAGGCAAGAAAAGGGGGAGGGAGAGCATGTTAATTGCTGCATTATGGGAAGTGTAGGGTCCAGATGTTTTGGGGGTCTGCTGCATCAAATCAACCATTTAAAAAAAGTGCCACAACATATTTCCCCTGCAAGCCTCCCCAGTCAAACAGGCAGGAAGGTTGAATACAATAGGAGGTAGAGTCTTTGCTGTCAGGGGCCCTTTAGTTGATGCATGACCTCCTTGCCTATTTTCTGCTTGCAGCTCTGGTTCATATCAGGTTAATAAGAAGTAAGGAGATGTCACTAGCTCGCTCAACAGCAATTACCAGTAAAAAAAAAAAGCAGAGCAACCGCTAAATGTCCCAGATTAGAAAAAAAAATACGTTTTTTAAACCACAAAAAGATCAGACGCCTCTCAGTGTGGTTTGTCTGTTTCTTGTATTCCAAACTTGCACTCACATAAGTAGCAACTTCTGACATTCACTCGCACTTAATTCAACATTTAAGAACACATGCCATTCTTCAGGTGTGTTTTCTACTCCAAATCTCTCTTCCTTTTTTCACCAGAAATGGCTGAATCCTCTGTCGGCACCCGACTCATTCTTCACAGCCCAGCCATGCGACCATATCTCCCCGGTTGAGTTGTGTGAAAGCTCTGACGTGGCCCCCTCCACCTCCCCCTCCTCCAGCTCCACCAGTGCCCTGCTCCACTTCAAGAGCTACCCCTCGGCCGGCTCAGGCACCAGCGCCGTCGCTGACAACTCCTCCTCTCTGTCCGACTTCTCTAACAGGGGCTACTTTCTGTCCAGCTCCTCTGGCGGCTCAGCTCGATCCGACCCGAATCCTGCCTACTTCACCTACAAGGATGATTTCCACAATCAGCACAACAGCCACCCCCTCCACCTCTCCCTGTGCCACTCATTCACCTCCTGTTCGACCTATGAGAGCTTGAAGAGGGAGCCACAGAGCCCTGACTCTGGCTTTGGCATTGGGAAAGAAGATGAAGAGGACAATGGAGGTTTAAATGTTAAGGGTGTAGAAGAGGAGGTTCCAGATGTTCACCAGACCTCTCCGCTCCTCATCCTGCCTGGACATCTTCCTCCCCAGATGTGTACCCCTGCCTCAGCTCCACCCCCTCCTAATGCTCCCAGTCTGATTCAGGAATCCTCTGGTAGTCAGCAGGTAGATACATCTGTGGCAGCTGACACTGGTAGCTATGCAGCGTGGCCTTTGGCCAGTGCCATGTGTAGGTCTACCTCCATGCCCGTGGAACCCTGTAGAACAGGCTATCTGACGCTCAAAGAGCTGCAGACAACATTCAGCAACAAATCCATCTGAAAACTACTTAAAATGCATCTGGAAGTATCCCTTTCTCTCTCTTTCTCTCTGTATGTAGAGATGCTACAGGTGTCATTGTTTAAAAAAAAAAAAAGAAAAAGCAAATACAAGATGCAAAACAGAAATCTCCGCTTCAGAAGCACATCTCTATTATCTTGTTTTCACAGAGGGGTTTGCTCATGTATCTGATTGGATATTAATTGGTAAAGAGAGATGTCCAAAGTTCCCTCTGTGAAAAGCTATGTCAACACAATGAAACCAAGAAATTTGAACCTGGCTTCTTCCAGTGTTCAGATGTCTGTTATGGAAAGTCATGCAAATTAGATAATGCCTCATCTCTATATTTAAACACCATTTAAAAGCAATCTGACTGATTGGTAAATCTGATCTGATTGTGGATGCAAGCATCTCTAGAGAATATGTCTTTTTCAAGAAAAATAATTGCATTTTTACAAATTGTATATTTTCAAAGGAGACGTATTATGCAAATTTTCAGGTTTGGGTTACAACTAGAATAGGTTTACATGCTTTGTTGCTCATAAAACACATCGGTTTTCTCATCCCGTCCATTGCTGGTGTGGAATGCACCGTTTTAGCTCCTGTCTCTTTAAAACCCCCCTCCTTATTTGTCTCCTCTGATTGGTCCACTCATCACGCCTGAGCCAGCACTGCAAACAACAACAGAGCAGCTGTGCTAAATCAATTATCAAGTGCCAAAGTAGCCACTAAGCATACATAATGCAAATGTGTGACTCTGTGATGTAGAGTGATGTCACAGAATTAAAGGCAGGCCTACTGATGAGGCGTTTGAGGAGCAGCCTATATGAGATACTAAAGGAAAGGAAAAAGCATGATAAGTCTCCTTTAATACTTTAAACCTTCACTGATGAATATTTGTTCACTTTTAGAACTAACAACAAGCTGAACACAAATAACTGCAAGTTTTTCCAGTGAAAATGTTCAAGTTTATTCTGAGTCGTCTTTCTGGCTACCTAATAAGTGAAGGACCAATACATATTTTCTTTTTAGCTCAGTTTTTGGTCTCCACCAGCTCTAAAGGGAAATATCTGTCATGATAGCTGCTAAATGCTTCACTACTCCTAACAGCTAGTCACTAACATTTTAAGCTGTCTCGCCTCTGGACAGCTAGTGTACAGCTCCGCTGCTGAAAACAAGGTTAGCACGAGCGGTGAGAGTGAGCCAAAACAGAAATAACGAGCATAACACAGGTCTGTGCTGGATTGTGTGATGAGCAATCCCTTTCGCATAGTACACGGTAGTGTGATCAATTGTAAAAATACACCATACTTATCAGTTTATGTAGCAGGGATCTGTCTCCATGAGAGTGGTGTCAGAGATATGCATGTGAAAACAGAGTTTCAGAAAAAACTGACTTGGAGTCATTATTAACTGATGTATATGTAGAGTATTGTAAAATACCTTGTTCTTGAATGTGGGACTCTTAACAAGTACTTCAAATAGATTTTTTTCTTTAAACTAAATGCTACTGTCAGTTATTAACAGGTAACTGGTAATTGGCGAACAGGGTCCAGGTTGAGAAATATATCGAAGTCACCCTGTGAGGGGGCTCTGTGGAAGTTCTGTGCTGTACTGGAAATCAGTGGTCTGTTCATGTCAGCTGCCTCCATTTCTAAACTGACATCTCTTCTCTGATAGCGGAGCAGAGAGAGGCCGCGTTCAACAACTTAAACAAATCAACCACGGGCTTGAGACGGGGAAGGCCTCATTTTTCACAGCGTGTTGCAAACCGCTCACATATGGGCGATTAAAAAAAGTGACTAATACATGTAAATTGCTATAATTGTTGCATAGAGCCCCTTTAATGACACTGCCTTTAAAATGTTTGCTTTTTATTACTTTAACCTCAATCTTGCAAAGACAAATGTAGCGGGAGCTCTTTGAAATAACTAATATCATTTAAGGGTGAACATTTACTTTATTTCTTTTTCCTGTCTGTGATTTTGGAAGCAGTGAAACTCGATTCAAAATGTGTTTTGACGATGTCGATGCTAATGAATTATTTTTTTAACACAGAGCATGTGAGCCTTGCTTAACAGTTGAATCAGATGACATTTTCCTGTGTGATGTCTGCTGTTACTCACACAGTCTAGGCCGATGTTTAAGGGTATGAAACTGGCAAACAAACGAGCATTAACCGAGTTGACTTTAGTCTGGACTGATCTGCTGTCAGAAACGAGGCAGCTGGTTTGCCACCAATGTTTTTTTTTTGCAATCAGTCTCATTTTGTTTGGACGTCTTTTACAAGTGATTTCATGCTGTTGAAAGAAGAAAAAACCTTTCATCATTAGTTCAGAAACAGATCATCCATCCAACAATACAGGTGCACCTGATTAAACTATCCCACCATGAAGCATTGTGTGTTCAGGTATAACTGATTTCATGTCATATTTATCAGACTGCTATTTGTAGATTCATGTAAATCGTTGAGGTTGTTGATGAATGCTGTGGCTTCTGTCTCTACATGCAGTATATTTCCGTTGCACTCAGTGACATCTGTGCAAGAGACCAAACAAAATAAAAAAAACTCTGGTAGAAATGGGTCACCCTTTGACTTCCTGTGTCGTTGTGGAGGAAGAGCTGAGGGGTGGGCATGTGAGAGAGAAAGAGAGAGAGAGAGAGAGAGAGAGCGAGAGTGTGTGAGAGACTGAGCCCGAGCTGTATGTGTGTGAGTGTTTACATGTCCTGTCAGGTGGTCCTGGTGGTGTGTGTTTGTGTGTGAGAGCGTGAGCGTGTGTATTAGAGTGTGGTTTGACATTTAACTCCGACACAACCGAGCAACATCCGCTCACCTCACAGAGGATTCACAATATTTAGCCATGTCAGTAAGAAAGTGCAGCGAGATGCTGCTTTTCATCAGTGTTTCTCCGTCTCTCGACTTTCCATTTCACAAGAGCTTCAGCTGTTAACACATCATACCCAAAGTATGTCACGACACTTCACACACATAAGAGGTGATATTTGTCATAGAGCGCCGTTATGTGCTGTTGTTACTCAAAACACAGCTCGGTGGCCAGTGACATTGGCCCAAAATTGAAAAAATGATGTAATCGGAGTACAGAAATTAAGCACAGCACACAAAGTGACTCCGACTGAAATACACTGAGGAATCTAATCACCTCAAATGGACCATAAAAAGCAGACTTTTTCAACAGTCTGCTTGAATTAAGGTTATTGGTTTCCTAACTTCTTTAAAGAAAAGTAAACTGTACAAAAAATAAAAAAACAAAATACAGCAAGAGAAGACTTCCCACAAATGTTATTTATGTAGAATCATTTAAATGTATAGCACTTTACAAAAGGAAATAAAAACCAGACATGGCACATAAAAAGAGAATAATGCTAGAGGAAGAAAAGACATGAAGTGATCAAAATGAGATAAATAGGAATAAATCAGGGT
>OMLP01014302.1:0-16149 GCA_900302685.1 Spondyliosoma cantharus
ATTCTTGGTCTGCGTTCAACAATCAGATACACAGAAATGGTGGTGTGTCGGCAAACATGAGATCGCGAGCCAAAACACAACAGTGTGGTGGGTTTCCCAGGCCAGCCCTCTAGCAAGTGTAGGGAAATGGGTCACAACTTCACATGCCTGCTCACTGCTGGCAGCAGCTCATAGATGGAGGAGGAGGAGGAGAATGTAGGGCAGCAAGGCACTGTATCTGCCTGTCTGTCTGTATCCACTCATCGCTCTAGCGGTGGCTTTCCCTCCAGCCCTCATCATTGTAGTGTGCGTGCATACAGTCAAATTAAGTTTCGAACTATTTTTTTTTCATTCACACTGTCTCATGCAGTCTGATTGTGTTTTATTCCGCTCCACGGTTCGCCAAGTCAGCCTGTGTAATCTAGCTGTCTTAACACAGCAGTTATACTCGATGTGATGTTCAGATCATCTATAATTTATATCCCAGCTGTGACAGTGTGTTAATCTCAGCTCTGTTGTGTGTCTGCTCTCTGCAGATATCCGCTGTCCCTTCTGCTCAAAGCCCTTCCCGGGAGGTCGGATCGAGGATCACCTGTTGAGCTGCCTCACGTCTCCTCCCCTACCTTACAACAGTAAGTAGCATGTCACAGAAATGGATGGGTTTTAAAAAAAGACTGGGAACACTTATGGTTGCTTTGTGCATGTGTTCACAGCGGATGTGCTCAGTAAAGACAGCGGAGAGTGCTCCATCTGTTTGGAGGATCTGGTACAGGGAGAGACCATTGCCAGGCTGGCTTGCCTCTGCGTCTACCATAAGAGGTAACAAAGTTCAGTTGATGTATTTGCATTACAATAAAATATAGACGGATACAAATGAAAAGAGGGGGGTAAAGATGCAAATGAGTGCAGGCGAGATTAAAAGCAGACATTGTGCGTATGACAGGAAAATTTATTTGGCTGTTTCCAGAACTGAAAAAATGTGGTAGCTAGAGCTGCAACAGATTAATCAATTAGTGGATCAAAAGAAAATCAGTTGCCAACTATGGGCTGACTCACAATATGTTTACAGGTACTTCTGGGTAGAATACTCCAAACCCCAACTAAAGAAAATAATCGATAGTTGAAGCCCCAGTGGAAACTAGGCTAAATAGTTTGGAATATAAGGAAGCAATGGTTGTTCTGTACAAGTGGACGTACACATTTCTGATCATTTCAGACCCATTTCCATGATATGATTAATGTAATCTTGACAACCAGTGCTGTGATACCTCCATTAAGAATCATTATTTTGAGCTAAATAAGATACAATGGATTAGTGTAGTATAGCAGTGTAACTCTATAACTTCATGTGAACATGAAAATATCAACAGGTTGTGTGTTTCTGTTCTCTAACAGTTTATGTTTTAAGTTAAATGGTGTGAATATTTTGGGTAGGGTAGGGTTAGGTTTTTACACGTGTAGAATGTGCCATGTCATTATGTTTTAACAAGACTTACTCACAGATATATCAGATCAAAGTCTTGTGTAAGTGTTTTGAAAAAGAAATAATCATGATGTTGTGAAAGCACCATGAGTGTTTATGCATGTTTCAGCCCATTTACTTCTAATTTTCAGTTTCAGAGCACGCTGTAACACTTGTGGTTTTTCCTAACTTACAAGGAGCCATTGGTTTCCCATAATTTCAACGCAGCGTGAGACTGGACTTGTTGAGACTCGAAATTAACCAAGATTATGTGATCCATCTCATTATGTGTTGAAGCAGTTTTAAGTGCTTATTGATCTTAAAATCCACACTCAGTTTCCACAGGACAACAGTGTGACCCTGACAGCACTCTGATGTTTTACTGTGATGGATAACCAGCAGAGAGACAACTGAAATTGAGCTGCAGCACAAGTTAATCTCAGATAAAGCACACAACATGTCTGTCTTTTGTTTTGGTCATAGAACAAGAAGTTCTCAGTTTTGTACCACAGTTTATAGGTGGGGCCGCTTGGCTGTGTAATTGACATTCTGATCCACCCAGTCGAGCAACGGAGATTTGGAAAAATTCTGGAATGTTAGAATCTAAAAGATGACGGGGTTAGAAATAATTATTCATTGCATGTGTTAGTTTCAGACTGCCATGAACAAATATTTCCATTTCTACTTGTCTTTAAACTTCTTTCTTGATTTGTTGAATCTGACCTAAAGCTTAACGTGATGTCTTCAAACTTTTCATTTTGTTCGACCAACAATCCAATACCCAAATGTGCTCAGTTAACCCTCGCATAACAGAGAGAAAATATAGCACTTATTTTGCTAAAAAAAAATAGCGATTAATAGGATATCAGGTTTCAAAGAGCCCTTGAAAATATTCACAACCAGCTGCAGTGATTGCCTTCAGATTTGGTTCCCACTGTTACTCGATAAGAATACAGACTTTTACTGTAGTTCAACAACTCCTTTATTAGCTAACATCGCCCGGTCACACAGCTTCAAAGCGTCAACTCCAAACATCCAGTTCCTTCACAATAAAAGTTCCCACTTACTTCCAATACACAATAAAAGGTATCTTTTCCATACAGGCTGGTATTTGGCTAACAGAATATATTAGAACATTACAACAGTATATTGTAAATTAACACCCACCATAGAGATTATGGCACATTAAAGTGATAGCGCACCCTCAGATGAAAAATACTTTTCTTTTCTCTTACCTATATTACTATTTATCCATGTAGATTGTATTCGTGTGAGTTTTCAAATTTGAGACATGTCTGCCTTCTCTAGAATGTAATATAACCCAAAAAATACATTTGAAAAACTCAACAGCAATAACGGCTAACAGAATTAATAACCCACTCACTCGAGATAATCCACAGAGGTTATTTTTAGCAGGTTCATGTATGAAATATTTTCTTTCTACCGAAAAACACCTTATCACAGCGCAGAAGGAAGTGTTCTGACATGAAACTGCTCACAATAAGGTTTGTGGATTATCCTTGGTAGCCAGTAGCCGTTGATGTTTTTTTAACATCAATGAATCAGACTGTAATCTCATGGTGTCCTCTCATCTCTGGTCTCTGTCCATACAGCTGCATTGATTCCTGGTCCAAGGTGAAACCCTGCTGCCCCGAACATCCTTTCGATTGACTGAAGGTTCACATGTATTCTGCACAGTGACCAACCTGACTCAGGTATGTTTGTGTACGACTCAGTGAATGACCAGGACATTTAGTTAATTTCAGCATCAGGCACAGCGATTATATTGATCAGCAGAAATACACAAGCCATGTTTGTGAGAGTGGTCTGTGATATTGAATGCACTTGCCATATCACAAAATGATAAATGATACAAAACAATATTATTAATTTGATATTGATACGAACCACATTGCCCACATCTGTTGCAGACTATATTTGAATGCAGTTATTACAGTATACATTCCATTGTCTAATGGCCACTCTGTGTTTTTCCTTACAGGAGACTACACTGAATCCCAATAAAATCCCAATAAAAAATGTGTAATTAAACAAATCGAAGCCCACTGTCCCTCTCAGACGCAAACCCTGTATTTGAGTGGACGACATAAGATCCTAAGAGGAAGCTCCATTTCGCGACACCTGACGTTCTCCATGTGGATCAGACCACTTGAACTTGGTCGAGGCCATTTCAAGCCAAACTCCAACAGTAAAAGCGGTTGCTCCGATTTCTCTGATCGAGACCTTCGTTGCAACAGAAGCGCCGGAGGTTCCCTTTCTGTGTTACGGACTTGGCCTGAAAACGCGCAACATAAAAAAAACTAAAACCCCCAGAAAAATTATCACCCCAGAACGATTGAACTTGCCCCAGAAAGATCTCAAACTTGGGGTGGAAGACAAAAAAAGTTGTCTGAACTGTGACTGTGGATTCTCTCCTGTGTATTTTTTTCTCCCTCCAAATGGGATTTGTCATTTTATCAAGTATTTTGCAGAAAGAGTATTGTTCCATGTCATACATCGGATGAATGTTTTCTTTCCTCAGCTAACCCCAAATGAACCAACCTCACACTGAAAGCGTGAACTGTTACCACATAAACGTTGCTTTACTTTGAACCAGCTGGAGGTCGAGGCTTTGTTTTTGGTGAATGGGGGCTGCTGTTACTAGGTGTTTTTTTTTTTTTTTCTACTACCTGTAAAACATTTCAGGGGAAGTTTGGGGGCTAATTGTTTTTCTGAATAGGTCAGTTTTCTTGTAGGTGGTTAATTAGCTCTGAGTTTAATGTGCTGCTACTTGCTGAGTGTTTAGAAAGGTTGTAGGCATTTCATAGGGCCATAGTAGCGCTGGTGTTTGCACCAATTTGAGCACTTTTGTCCGTCAAGGCTGATTTTTCTTTTTTTCCACAAAAGGTCTGGATTAAGGTTGTGTGTGTTGATCTGATGACAAAGGACAGAAAATGTCCTGAACATGACTGAAAGTGTGTGGCTTTGTGTGTGTGTGTGTTAACTGTAAATCGACATCTGCTTGGTCAAGCGGGTTACCCTTTTAATTTCTAATGCTAGTTTTTAACTACAGTCACTCTGGCGAACATCCTGTAACATGTGGCATTGGTGTGCAACATGGTGGCTCATGTGGTCCTGTTCTACATTGTATGTTGGTTAGGGTTTTTTGGCCCGTAACCCCACACCCTCCTCCCTCCTCATTCTCAAACCCTCTCTGGGGTGTAGTCCGGATTTTTTTTTGGACCTGCCCCCGAGAGACAGTTTTGCCATCTGGTTACACTAATGCCAGATCGGGGAGGGATAAAGGGATGGATGGATTGAGGGATGTATTTTTGGGGGCATGTTTACACCATGTGGCATCTGCCTCGCTTTCCAACACTGGAGGCTATGGACAGCTGATGGTAAATTATTACATAACTAGCCCCCACCACTTTCCCCAATTGTTTTTTCTTTTTAAGGTTTTTAGTTATTATATCATCACATTATGATCATGATTATTGCTAAATGTGTTAAATGGCTTTCCTTTGCCTTTTTTCGTGTGTTGATTGCCTTTGCCTGGTGAAGGGGTTCTTGTGCAAGCAGGTATTTGTAGAGTTTTCAGGGCTGGAAGCACAACAGTAAAGCTGCTCAACAGATGCTGTCTGGTGCAGATTGTGCACAGGCCAGAGGAAAGTGGGAAAGAACAAAAACACGAATTAATTGCTTTTGCTGCCTGCTCAAAAGGCGAGTCTGTTCCATGTGTTTTAATCTCTGTGCGTACAAACGGTATGGATCGGTTAAGAGGTCAGTCCAGTGGGCAGGTTTGTTCACCCCAGCCTCCCCCCTCCCCAGTGTTCTGCAGTCAGAGGTGCTACGACTTGTCCCGCCACTAGAGGGCAGCCCTGTGCATGTTTCTCATTTTTTGTATTGGTGAATAGAAAATAATGCCAAAAGTCTGTCTGTGCATTGGGGGCATTGTGTGAGAGAGTGCGGAAGACGAGTTGCATTGATCATTAGATGTTACATTTGTTGTGGTGATAAGTTATAATGTTGTATACTTTGGCTGGGAGGGGTGGGGGGGTGTTTGTGTGTGCGTGTGTGTTTTTGGGGGGGTCGGTGGTGGTGGTTGGGTTGTCGATAAAGATAATAGACAATCTAAAACCCCACATCACTCACATTTTCTTTCTTATCCTCTCTAAGCTGTGTGGTGCAATACCTCAATTTTTACCAATGCTAACTAAACGCTCTGTGTGTAAACTAGCTCCTCTCCAACCAAGGACGGTATTTTGTATAAATGTCCCTAAATCCTTGGTTTTGAATCACAGGGCCCTTGCGCCCTGTGCTTTGAGGCCGACGTATTAGATGAGAATGTTTTTCAAAGAGTCACCACAGCGGTATCCGCATCCCCAAGATATGGACAATCTGCCTTTTACTCTGGTATAAAAACAAATTGAATTTTATTTATTAAATTGTAAATATGTAATGCAATTCAAGAAAAATGGCTTGGTCTTTGTCTGTTCAATATACTGTTTCTAAGCTCCAATCTTTTGTATGTCTCAGAAATTGTTTTTATATGTATTTTTTACAATAAATATGTGTGAGAGATGTTTTGTGAATGTCTGTTTTGTGTTTTTAAGTGTCAATAATGTGTTTGTGGTTGTTTGTGCTGTTCAGTGAGACCTAAAACGGGACACAATGTCCTGAAGAGTTTTGTTTTAAGAAGAGAATTTGAATTACACTTAACATTAAGCCACAAGGAAATAAACACTAAAAGTTTAAAGAACAGCATTCACATTTATTCATTGACAAACTTGGATGAAACAAAACTTAAGATCCCATTTTTAAGGTGGTTACTGTTTGTTCCTCCCGCTAACTAATACTGTAGTCTTTCACAGTGAAGCTGTAAAAATGCAGTTTCAAGTTTACAAATGCTTTGTCCCCAGTGTAAATAAAACCTACACTACTAAGCACGCTGAAGATTGTGTGACACCATTCAATAGAGCTATAAGTGGACCTGGTAGTGAGATTTATGTGTTTCAACAATCAAGAATTCAACTTTTAATCTCTTGAATGACTTAACTGATAAAAAAAATGCACTATATAGTATTGACACAAACACTCCTTTTAGCTTGATACTGGAATCTGACTGAATTGCCATTTTGTTTCACTTTCAGTTTGAATTTATGGGAAACAATCTGAGATGTGGGCACTGGGCAGTGACAGGCCATATGCTGATTACTGCAATTAACATTTCTGCCTGGCAACAGCTGACACCAGTGGTTCCGGAACAGTTTTAGGTTGAGTGTTCCTAGACACAATTTTTTTTTGTTGTTGTTTGTTTTTGGTCAACCAAGACCTTTAATGACATCAGCTTGGGTTCTGGGAGACAGAAAAGGTAAATTTTCATTATTTTATGACATTTTATGAACTAAAATATTTTATGATAAAATATGTGTACTTTAAGTGGACTCAAGTCTGGACAGGCAGCTTTTGTTAGTCGACCCTAACCTTGTCTGAAGCAGCGGTGGAGTTTCCGCACCGTGAGGCTTCACAGACAGGATTTTTTTTTTCTCCAACTCATGCTGACAGGAAGTGAAACTCCACCACAGGTTGGTATACATAAAGAAAGGTTTTCGTGTGGTCTCCTCCTCACACAGCACTGTGATTGTTCTCAGACACAACTATAATCCAGGAGAAAAAGGTAAGTGGAACATTCACATTGTTCTTCATTAAAGAACTTGTTCTTTGTGTATTGTTTATAGCTTTTTCTGCTTGTAGTATTTACATGTATTTTCAACATGAGAAAACCATTACTGGGTCAACAATACTTGTGTGTTGCTTATTTATCTGCTCTAGCTTGTCCAATTATTTGTATACAGACATAATGGTCCAAAATGATGTGAAATTGCATTATCACAGAGGTGGCAAAAATACGCATTCTTCACTCAAGTACAGATAGTTGTGTAAAAAAATGATGTACTGATTCAAATTATTTCCTCAAGTAAAAGTAATAAAGTACAGACTCTGAAATGTACTTAAAGTCTAATAGCAAAAAGTATCTACTTGAAGTACATTTATAATGGGCATTTCTGTACATAGCTAGCTGAACCTCACGTCATATTAATATAAATCAAAGACTATTAAACTTAAAGGTAATATCAGTAGGATTTGTCCGAGCTGTTCGTAAACACACCAGAAAGATAGCTGATTGTTGAGTCTCATTCACAGGACGTCAAATACCGACATTTTGGGTTGGTAAAGCGTCATAAATAATGAATAACTCTCCTCAGATGCATTAAAACTAAAGCAACAAACCAGTTTTAAAAATGTAACTAGTAGAAAGTACAGCTATTTGTGTTCAAGTGTAGGGAGGAAAAGCTTTCCTACATAAAAATCTACTTAAATCTACTTACTTACTATTTGTTACTTTCCACCTCTGCTCATACATGTATGTAAGTCTTTCAATAATCTGGGGAGAACACTGACATGAATTTAGTGAAGTTACCAGGTTTTTTAAACCAGATGAAATGACACAACACTGGCTTCCTCACTATGTTTGCTGGGTAGAAGAGAAGTGGCCCCAAGGCTCGAGTTTTACTTCCTTTATCTTTACTCCATTGTTTGGCAATCAGTCAGCAGCAAGTCTGGTTGTATCTAAAAATCCAGATCTGATGTAAGAAGCCCTGTGCGTGCCGGGGGGCAGATACTAAGAATTACCAAAATTACATCTACAACAGACATAGACAGGGCAGACACAAACATAAATCAAAACGTAAATCATACAGTACATTAAATTACATTAAACCGGACCTTCCCAGTTGCTGCTAAACAGAATGTATCCCATCTGCCCCGCGTTTGTCCTTTGTATTTGACTGAACTTTGTCTTCGGCCCTCAGTTTCCTCCACAATGTCAGACACAGCTGACTACCTCACATCCAAAGAGACACAGGATGCTCCTACTTATGATGTGTCCTCACCACCACCGGCATACTCCTACCAAGGGGAGCAACCTCCGCCCTACTCCGCAGCCCCATCAACATATCCTCCACCCAAAGCTGAGACAACTTGCACCTATGAGCCCATCGGTGGGTACGAGTCTTTCCGCGACATCATCCCAGAGGCCCCGTCGGACACAACTCCACTCATATCCTCATCTTCTTTTGATGACAGGACAGTGAGAAGAGGGTTTGTTAGAAAGGTCTGTAGGTCTGAGATTTGTGAAATATGAATTTCCCAACCAGGTGTCAGGACCCTCCTCAGGGGTCGTAAGATTCAGTGATGATTGTAAGTGCTGTTCTTTCCATTCCCCTGTGCAGGTGTTCTGCATCCTGACTGTCCAGCTGCTGTTCACCTTCAGCGTGGTGTGTGTGTTCACCTTCTCCGACGTGGTCAAAGAAGCGGTGCAGACCAACCTGCCGGCCTACCTCAGCTCCTTCATCATCTTCATCGTGGTCGCCATCGCCCTCAACTGCTGCCAGTCCTTCAGTCGGCGTCACCCCTGGAACATCATGGGACTGGTGGGTTAAAATGCCAAATTTAGGAAAAGAAATCATATTGCCAATATTTTAAGAGTTATAACAATTGGGATATGACTCATGATTACTGGTAAATGATTGGGGTTTTTTTTGCATTACATTTTTTTAAAGATTTTATCATGTTAGTCGGCGGGTTGCTGCTTTACTGGAAAAACTACTTCACTAAAAACACAGGGGTCAAATCCAACCTGTTGCGCTTTGCTGCATGTCCCCCCCCTCCCTCTCATCCCGTTTCCTGCCATCTGTCTAAGCTTTTCTGTGGAATGAAAAGGCCCCAAAACTACTTTTAAAAAAATGATGACAAATTTTGGCCAGTTATTTTCCTCAACATTTAGACCTCTCTTATTTACATGTAAATGGGCTCTGAGAGACTGGTACATTATCAGCAGTTGTTTTCTTTTTTTTTTAATTGTTTCCAAATAAAAACCTCAGTTTCCTCAAAAGTTGTGTTCACATGCTCACAGACTCTCTTTTAGCTGTTGAGGTTTTGTTGGCGTGCTAATCTAGGACAGGCTCTTTTCCCTATTGTGGTTAAATATTCAGGGTATTGCAAACACTCATCATACATACACAAGATTCAAATACATAAATAACCTGGATCATTAAGGAAGTGACTCTTTTTCGAGCAGTTAAACTTAATTTATTAGGCAAAGTATGAAAAAAACTTTTCAGAAATAATATTGGAGATGTGTAAAATGTTTATATTTGTACCTACAGGTTGTGGTCACCTTGAGCTTGTCATATATGGTTGGAGCTATCGCGTCCTTCCACAACACTACTGCTGTTGTCATCACGATGGGAGCAACGCTCGCCATCACCCTTGCAATCATCGCATTCTCCGCACAGGTTAGATAACCAGGCTGAAGAGCAACATTTCAAAATGTTTCCTCTACACATTCATCATTGTCTGTTTTAAACAAAGCAACGTGGAGACTGTTCAGTTTCCTCATGTATCGATTTTTAAGTTAAAGCTCTCCCTGACTTTAACATTTTCCAACAAGAATTTCCAACAATTTCTCTGGGAACAATGCATACTTAGGTATCCTGAGAATGATTAGGTGCCTGGGACCTATGTGTGAGAACATTTTGATGCTCATCCAAATAAAATACAAAAATCAATATCTAGCAGATATAAATGTATGTTTTTATCTGATATTGGATCAAGCTTGATTGAATTAAGGGGGACTGTTGGGCCTTAGAGGAGGTAAGAGCTCTTCTGAATGCCATACTCGTCATAAAGGTGTTGAATTTAAGTGATTGTGTGCAAACCCTGTGTTAGACACTAGGTGAGGAACCCAGTCAACACTATGCTCCAATATACATTCTTCTTAATTGCTAAAAAAAATCAAAGGTTTTATTTGTTACATGCTCTTTTTGTGCAGTATGATGCAGGGCGGTTTATTATTGAAGAAGTGCTATGAGGTTAGTGTTTAGTATGGAATGAAAACCAGAATTAGAGGAAAACAAGCATTAAAAAGGAAATAAACTATCAATATTCCAACAATAAAATCATAGAAATACTGTATGTGCAGTAAAAGTATTAAAAGGCTAAGTGTATATTGGTCAAGTGTGTAGGTGGGCTGTGAAATGTTTCAGTATATAAGAAAATGTGAAATGCATTTATGTAAACTGATCAACATATGTGATGCACTGTCCTGAGATCCTTTGTTCATTGTAAAGAACTTACATGGTTCGAAAAACAATGAAAACTGAACTTCAGAGCAGCTGTGTTAATCAACATACAGACAAAGAATGTTTCAATGAACTAATCAATGTGCTAATATCTTTCTGTGTTCTTTGCAGACTCGTTATGATTTCACTGTATGGTACGGTGTTCTGCTGATTCTGGTTGTAGACTTCCTCATGTTCGGGATCTTCTGCACCTTCTACTACTCCTACATCAGTGATGTCGCCTACGGGTGTCTGGGTGCTCTGCTGTATTCACTGGTAAGGGGGAAAAAACTAAGATACCCTATAATAAAAGTACCGTATTTTTTTCTTTATACTTCCACTTACATTTTGGAGGCACCTTTTGTATTTTTTTTTACTCCACTACACTTATTTGATAACTTTACTAAATTACTAGTTACTTTGCAGATACAGATTATAAATACTTCTTTTAACAATTTCATGAATTTAAAGTAACAATTTAGTGGGATTATGGATCCCAAGCTATCCATACCTTTTAATCCCACACAGAATACAATATAATAACCCTTTCACACTCATGCTGGTCAAAGAATCACACAAAATCATCAGGAACAATAATGCCGACAATTACAGTCCTACAACATCTGTCTTTCAGCATCGGAAAATGCTACAATTTGACTGAGAATTTGCTGATTAATTGATATCAAATTCTGAATACATATCTATTTTGAATAATAGTGGGATATTAGTGTGTGTGAGTGTGTAAACATAGTCAGTATGATAGTTAGACAGCATGAACAATACCAGGACCTTGAAACTGAAATGCAGCTATCATTAATTTCATTCTTCACACCTGCGCTTTTCGTACTCTGCCATGTTAATATAAAGCCTATTACACTCACAGTCATAATTATATTTACGTATCTGGTATTAATCTCTCACCCTGTCCTAAATATACTGTCTCAGTTCCTGATGATCGATTGTCAGCTGCTCATGGGGACAATGAGCTACCGTCTTGATCCGGAGGAATACGTCAACGCTGCTCTCACCCTCTACCTGGACGTAGTGCTCATCTTCCTCTACCTGCTGGGGCGGAGGTGAAACTGTATATACAATGTACATATACACAAAATTAACAAACACAGACCAACACTCCCCACAAAGAAAATGTCCTTTATTATTATCATTATCATGTATAAAATGAAACTGCATCCTGTTTTAAGTGACAATAAGCATCAGTTCTTTCACAGAATCTTTGTCGGAATTTGACATGAATAAAAATGTATTTAAAAAATTGCTGTTCTGTATTTTTTTTGTTAAACACTGCACTTTAACCCACATACAAATAAAGGCATTAAATGTCATCAATAAGACACATTCATGAACATTTTGGTAAATTTGTGTAAATGCTCACGTCAAACATGCCAAGAGAACTCCCAAATCATGACATTTCAATCAGAGACTGATAATCTGATACCGAAGAGCCATAAGGCTTTTTGTGTTGCCTAAAGCATCAAAACAGAAACCAAAATGCACTGAATGTTGCCATATATAACATGCGATACAATACAACTTGCATTCAAAACAAGGACGTACACGAGATATAGCAACATGGACGAAAAGTAGTGCAAATTTTTCTTTTTACTGGATCTATTACCAAGTCCTTCACGTCCTTAAATGTCAAAAACCAAAACATATTCAGTTTACGTTCATCAAGGAGTAAAGAAACCAGAAAATATTTACATTTGAGACGCTGGAAGGAGAGTAATTGGACAATCTAAAAAATTACTCAAACCGATTAATCGAAATCAAAATAATTGGGGATTAATTTGATAGTTAACAACTAAATGATTAGTCGTTGCGGCTCTTATCGTTTTGTCTATAAAATGTCATTAACTGTGAAAAATGCCAGCTATCACCTTCCACAGCTGAAGTTGATGTATTAAAATTGTTTTTTTATTCAACCAAACTCCAAAGATATAAGATATGATAAGGAGCAAAATGTCCTCACATTTGAGAAGCTACAACCCGACAATATTTAGTATCTTTTGCTTTAGAAATGACAAAAAACAATTGACTGATTATCAGTGATCACTGATTATAGTGGCCAGGTTTAAGATCCTATTCCCCAGATCCAAGAGCTGAACAGCATCTAACTGTATATGACCGAGTGATGTATCATCCCCACTTTATGGAGAGCAATTCCGCTCGAAATCTCCAGATTTCACAGCCTCACCACAGTGAAGAGTAGTTGAACTTGACCCGCAGCAGGTACCTCATGCGAGTCTGGGCAGGGTTGTAAACGATGAACTCATTGTACAGGAGGGAGTAGCTGTTATGTTTACCTACCCCAGTCTTCACCCCCGGCCCCATCGGCACAGTCACACCATCCCTGAGATACAGAAAGAGGAAGACATGAAAAGTTTTAGATTAAAGAGTTTAAGATAACAAATTACCTTCACAAAACTTTGTGCTTGAGGTTAACTGAAACCAGCTGCTATAACATCATCATCTCTACAGGCAAAAGAGATTCTTTATGGGCTCCTTCGTAAGGCTAATAAAGAATAAAGAATTCTCTGTGCTCATCAACCCGCCCCCTTTTTTTTGCTAATGTAATTAACAAACTCTCAGATAATGTATTGATTTTTGTTGTGTAACACTGAACATATCTGAATCAATGTCTGGCCTGTATGAAATGTGTCAGTGTAATGAGACTGACTCACAGAGTGACAGAGTTTTTGGGGTCAGGTCCAGTCTGTCCCAGGCCCTTGGTGCTGTGTTTCCCAGCAGGCAGATTGTTTGCCTCGTAGTCGGCATCCAGCAGCTCGTTACTGTCACCCAGAGCGACCTGCAACCACAAAGGCACAAAGCATGGACACTGAAACAGAGCTGCATCACATCTGGGCAGAACATGTTATGTCCATTGTTTATAGGAGTTGTTGAAGTTTGCTTTAACGGCCTTCAATGTATACATATTCTTTTACACTCCTTTCTTCAGTAACAGGATTGTTGAATAATTAAGTACAGGTAGAAATTAGGTAGAATACATTTAATCACCTCATAGAGAATAATAAATTAACTCACCTCACACAGCAGCAGCAGTCCAGTGGCGTTGTTTTGATTGGCAAAGCAGTAGTTGGCACTCTTTGATGACATGTCAGCAAAGTAAATCCCTTTTCCAAACTAAATGAAAGAGAAACAGAAAGTGCATTTGTATTTGTTAACCGTATATATTTATCTTCACTTTTCCTCTTACTTTCAATCACATTGCATTGCTGGACTGACAAAGTGAGCTTCATGAACAATCTACTCTTGAATTGTTAACATATTTATCTACAATTTGAGTTTATCATCCACAGTAACAATTATTCTTGCACAATTTTTTATCACCTTATTATTTTTTTTATTTCACCTTATGAGCTCTCTGCAGTACTTCCAGTGGCTAGATTATCACTTCACTGCTATCTTCTTATATTCTTGATTTTATTCCCTAGTGTCACTTTTTCTTCTGAAATTCTTGTGTTAATTGGGGTTTCGTATACATTAAGGCCATAGGATGCCTAAATTGCCCTTGAGATCAAGTGAGTATCTAACTCCATCTACAATCACATGAAAAATTTTATCTATTTATATGTTATTTTCTGTCCATCCTACCATGTAACCAGTGACGGGAGCTTCTGGTGGGGCCACTCGGAGCCCCTGACTCAGGATGCCGACCCAGTTAGACAGACGGGAACCGTGCCACAACAGAGTCCTAGCAGAGGACAAACATAAGTTAAATGTCAAGAACACAATATTTTTACTTACATCATTGTCCATAATCATTCAGGCATATATGAAGAAGCACAGCACATACAATACAACATCTGAGGCTGTAATGGTTGTTTAAACAAATGTAACATGCAGCAGGCTGTGTATTACCTGTTGTGTAACTGTGAGAGGAAGCTGTTGCTCTCCCCCTCTCTGTCGACCGAGAAAATGTCAAGGACAGTCATGTTGTAGTCAGAATGGGTGGGGGCGTGTGTGGACTGTAGATACTTTTCTATCACCTTTACATGGAAAAGAGGAAAATGACACGTTATCTCAGATTAAGATTCTTTGGGTTTAATAGTTTGGTATCACTTCTGCTCTCTGAATATGATTCTGTTATCTAGAGACTGCAAAGTAAATCTCCTGCTGGAGCTGGATGTGTCTGGCTCTCGCTGCAAGAGATGGACGCTGCAAGGAAGCAAATGCACCAAAGACTCGGCAGGGAGGTAGCCGTGACTTTTCCACATATAAATTCTGCAATTTTTCTCATATAAGTTGCCAAAGATGCTACCTACTGTCACATTACTGTTGTTTGTCATTATATCACTGTATGGGTTGAAGTGTGGGACATTCATTTTATATTTTAAAAGCCTAGTATCATCCAGTGAAAGATTTGTTTTGTGTTCAGACGATTTAAGACATTTTAAGAGTATCAAAAACTATATTTAGGATGTTTAATTTAAGACATTTTAAGAATCAATGGGGACCCTGGATAATAAATGCAGCAAATATATCTTGAAGGTTCAACCATAAACATGGCAGGAGTGTATTAGTCCAGGCTGATTAACCCTGACTGTTACCATTATAACAGTGACAAGACTGAAATACGAACCTTGTACTCATGGCCGCTGGAGTCAACAGGCTGCAGTTGGCACTTGAGGGAGCTGTACTGTCTATCCAGGGGATGTTCATCACTGTTTTCACTGGCCTGAACCATTTTCACTGCAATCTGAATGTCACTAAGAGCCTTGAAAGAAGAAATAACAAAGCAAAAATATATAGATATGACAGTAAGGATCACAGATTAAAAAATAATATTTGTAGGGATGTCCGATATGGGCATTTTTTGGCTGATCGGGGATTGGCAATCTTGAACGTGGACCCAAGCCCGATTTTTATTTTTTTCGTCAGAGCACAATTTGTGGCAGAACACAGATGCACGCGTCACGTTACTCTGGCAAACCTGTGGATAAAATGTCTGCAGTGTGGAAATAACTTAAATTTTAAAGCGAAAGCAGTCCGACGGCGACATGTAACATCTGCAATACGACCGTTTTGCGAGGGGGTAACAAAAGAGCTGCATTGAATACTACTACTACGATAAAATATTACAGAGAAGGTAATTAAATTCATCGATCTGGATAACCAGCTCATCTCTGTGGTAGAGGATCAGGGTTTTCTTCGTCTTTTTGAATCCCTGGTATGCCCTTCCATCTCGACATTACATTACATTGATTCCACTTTCAAGTTACAATGTGCCGGTATGCGCACTAGTTTCGTGGGTCTCATAGAGCAGAGCATGTAAAACAAGCAATTGAGGAGATGCTGAACGCATGTGAAATAGATAAGCGTCCACGTCATTTTACATGACAACTTAAGGAATATGAAAAAAGCAATGGATGATATGGAGGTACCAAGTGTGGGCTGCGTCGCACACGCACTTCAGCTGGCTGTACACGAGGGTCTGCTGTCACAGTGCAGCGTCACAGACTCACCTGCTAACACAAGGAAGGT